>PVLD010012102.1:0-61961 GCA_004027595.1 Dinomys branickii | reverse complement strand
TCAGAAGTTTGGGCTCTTGAAAGATCAAGAAATGTGATGCCCTGGGGGAAAAAGTGTCCTTTAATTTTCATGTCTTCCTCAGGTAATGAGGAATCCGAATGCTGCAGATTCTTTGAAGAAATTGTAGTATGTAAGAAAACTGTGTAGGTGTATGTGCATGTTTACATTAATAAATTTCATCAAATATTCTGGCATAGAGAGAAGTGCTTTCAGACAGAATTAAATTATCGGAGCAATGTGTATTATTGTTTTCTTTCCCGGGAGTCTGCTGTCTCATAAATGGAGCATTAATCCTAAATACTTTACTTTTAAGACATCTCAAGCATTCTTATCTTTGATTCAGTTACCACCAATTTTTTTTACATTTGTTTGGCATTTTAAATTTTCATTTTTGCAAAACAATTTCATACTCTTTCCTGTACCTTTAAATATCACAAGTCCTTATCTGTTCTTCACATGTACCCCATGGAGAAACCTTAAATACATGAGCTGCAATTCTTATTACCACTTCTACAACTCAACTAATTTTTACACATTTATAATGCTAACAATTTTATTTTACCACAGGGATTAATCCCAGGGTCTTATACGTGCTAGACAAGTGTTCTACCCGAGCTACCCTCCAGCCATCAACCAACCAACTATAGATTGCTTACAGTTATGCTTCCTTTCAAAGCTAAAGCAAAGCAATTATCTGTTATTTCAATACAGATTCTTCCCATTTTATTCTGTGCCTTACCTGTCAGTAATTCTTTCTTCACTATATCCACTACTTTAACTGAATTAGTTCTGATTGGTTAAATATGTCTTTAGAAAGCTGGTCCCTTGCTGACACATCTCCACTTACCAATGAACTTACCTGCTGTTCTCTATCCGTATCCAAATTGTACAAACATTTTTAAAATCACAGCATAAGTTGTTCACTTTGTGTGCATTCGTCATCTAACGATGTGTTAGAACAGTGGTTCTGTATTGTTAAGTCTCGTGTAGTTTCTGTCCTCATGTTTCTGGACTCTTGTTGCTTATTCTCAGCCTCCTTTCCTGCCTTCTCCTTTCCTTGAAAGGGAAAAAAGGATTTCCTCATAGCTCTGATATTCTCTCTCCACTGACTGCTTTTATGTAATATATACACTCAGCCCAAATTTTGATGTTGAACTTTACCTGACTGCCCATATCTCTTTTGTGAACTTGTCTCTAATTACCTACCCAAGATTACAGTCTGCAATCTCTATATGTACCTTACTAAAGTTTAACATACATTTAATCTTGCCCATTTGTATTTCTTTTCCCAGGAATTTCTAAGCCAAACACATATGTCATCTTTGGGTTATCCCTTTCCCTCCCCACATCCTTAAATTCTTTCACTACATCCTATCTTTCAAGTGATATAGCTTCTTTCCTTTTGCACTGGCACCACTTTATCCAAGCTACAAGCATCCTTCACTTTCACTAGAGCATCACTCAGTTTTCCACTAGGTAAGTTGGCAACCCCTAAAATTTGTGTTTTGCAACAAAGTTAGAGAAACTTTCAAAATACATTTATGTTTCCTACAAGAAAAATCTGAATGCTTTACTTCCACATAGGATGAAAATCCCAATAATAATGTGCTTGTGATCTGGCCTAGAGGATCCCAGCACTTTTCTTTATGTTCACCTGCATTGTCCTTTGATGTTAGGCACCACTGACTTCCTTAACTGTGTCTTGCTCCATCTTGCCATACAAATTTTACATAAGTACTCCTTTGCCCGAGATTACTCTCCCTTTGTGTAGGACACTCCTTCCCATTTTCTATGATAATGTTCAAGTTTTTAGGCATTCTATGACCAACTTTCACCCACCCAAATCTAGAGTAGTTGTTGTCACAGAGTTGACAAACTTGTATGTGTGATTTTGTTCCTTCCTTTTAGAGTTTACATTCTGCTTCAGAGAGATGGAGTAAATTACCAACACAAAAATTTAGTACTCACTTTTCAATAAAATTTTATTTAATAAGCAACATATATGCTTAGCATATGCTGTGTGTTAAATATTGTAAAAAGCTTTGTAAAGTGTTCTGTAGTACTGAAGTACTCAGTTTATTACAGTTAGCATGTTTATAGAAAGTGCCTAGAAGGAGGCTCCTCTTTTATACAGAAATATTGGTGAAATGTTGGTCAGAGTTGGGTATCTTTGCAGGTGCCCAGGGTTAGGTATGTGAAGATCTGTGTCTAGAAGGAGTAAAATAAGAGATTGTCAACCTTCAGGTCAGTGATTTACATAGAAGACCATGGGAAAAATTCTAGAAAATAATGGATTCAAGATTAAATAATATAAAAACACTAATTAAAATTCTGTTACCATAAACCATAGTGTAAAACCAGGTCATCATAATAGACAGTGAGATGTAGAATTGTGCTCAAAATATATTAAAAAACTGTACAAAGTGGAACCATGGTCTCAAAACTAGGCTACAGAATTGTTCTAATTTTGAACATTTTATAAACCTACTTTAGACCAGTATTAATACCATGGCATGGGCCTGGAATGAGCTTCTGGATGGTTTCACACTGATTCAGTCAACATCACCGAATAACCCAAACATAATGACCCTAACTTCTCCATTTTTCCTAAAGGAAGTTACACTTGTGAGCATCATTTATTTTATGCTGTTTCACGCGATGCTCACTGAGTACTTCGTGTATGTGTCGGGCCATATCCTCCAGGCTGAATTACAGATCGGTGCCAGTTCTTAAAAGAGAATGTGAGTCTGGGAACTAGTTTGCTCGCTGTGAACCATGAAGCAAGTTAGGGAGTGGTGACATGACGGCAGCATGACCTCCCAGTGGAGATAATAATCCAAGAAAGTGGTGCATTACCAGGACTCTCTGCCGGTGAGTATGTCCTGACCAGAGAGGACCAGGCCACGTGAGAGGCACTGCCAAAGACAGACGCATTCCACTTCTGTTCCAAGCCTCTCACATTATTAAATGCATTTCTTAAAGTATGAAGTTGAGACAATATGTTTTTAGTGTCTTTGAGTTTTTAAACTTGTATTCTCCAAAATATAATGAATGTGAAGTATAAAATTTAATTATTCATTTTTATGAAAATAAAATTCAGGATGTAATACAATGAATACACAACCCCTAAATTTTCTGGTGACCAAGTATATCAGTCAATTGTATGTATCTGGGTCAGAATTAAAAGTCAGTTTGCTTGGCATTCTGTTTATCCAAACAATAGTTTATTACTTTTTGAATATGAGAACATCATCAAGAAAATATAAATTCAGTAGAAAACTATAATCTGTTTTTCAGCCATTGAATCTTTGATTTCTCCAATATTTATGCACTTTATCATTTGACAAATTTCTGTTTTGATGGATTTTAATAATAATTTATACTAGAAAAGATGATGAAAGGAAATACATTTTCTCTAAAACTGACAGAATGTAAAGAACTTCTTTCTACTGTTAACAGAGTTTTACAAGCAAAAATTTTCCATTTCAGTGTTTGGAGAGCTGATTAAGTCTCTTACTTTCAGATAATTGCTTCTTCAAATAAATTTAGTCACTAATTTCCTCTGTGACTAAACTTTCCCATTTGTCTTTCAGAATATTCCTAGAGAATTACTAATTTTTTATTTTCTAATATCAATTGCAACTGTTAATTCTGATGTGAAATAAAGATGCCCTTTCCTCTGAGATTTCAATTTACTTACATTTTTCCTACTGGAGTATTTACTCTTCTAATACTCTGATTGAATTTTTCAAATATTTAATTGTGAACTACATTACTACAATTTGTCCTTTATTGAATTTTTGATTCCCCCTTTCCTTTTTCTCTCTTTTCTTTTTTATTAAAGCAGTAACTTTTTATCTTTTTCCTAAGAAGAAAAGATTTCCAAAAAACTTTTCCCCAAAATTTAAAAATAACCTTTTCCCCCAAAAAGGCTTGTTTTCTAACATATTGTAAAGAGTTTTAAACTATTTTTCTATGTGTATTTGAAGAATGCTTACCATTTTTGTGCTTATTTTTAAACTGAGAAACTACAGTAGCCCCTACTGTAAACAAAGAAATGATGTGTCACTGATTATCTAGGAAATATCATTTTATTTTTTGTAGCGTTATTTTGTGACAAGAGAAAAATGTTAAATTGGTTAGGAAATGATATATGTATATTATTTGTGTTTGCTCCTGCCACCACATTAAACTGGAAGATAAGACTTTGAAACTCACTTAGAATCTTTTAATCTAAACTATTTTCCAGAACTTTAAACATTATCAAGGGCTTAGTACATTTCCTAATATCACTGAAGAGCAAGCCAATTGTTGACTATAATAACTCATTTTGGCCTTTTCTCTTTTAGTGTCCTATAGATTCAAGTTATTTCATTTTTTAAATTTAAAAAGTAAAAAAATGAAAACATATTAACATACAGACAGCCATTTACAAAGTAGCCCAAAAATAGTACAAGCAATACTGAATTATAGATGGTCACAAAGAATTAACAATGGTAATTCAGTACTTGAGTCTCTTTCTTGCTGATTTTTCTACCTATAAGTACTGAATTTTCCTCACTCAAATATTTACACAAGTACACACATGCACGTGTGCCTGTGTGTGGGTGCGCACGCATGTGCACACCCACACACACACTTCCATACCCTGATATCCCATAAATTTAAAATACAACAGTTTTCAGTGGAATTCAGTTTTAGGTGACTACTTATTAAATGTCATTAACTGCTGTAGTAGTTTTTTAAAGGTCATCTTTCTAATATCATGATAAAATTTTACTCAGAATCTTATATAAATCTTAAATGTAAAGATTGAGAAATTCCTGTTTAAAAGTCTATGCAGGTCTAAAGTTCCACATTGTGGTACTTCTTATGCGATGTAGAGCTCTTTGAAGAATGGACAAGCAAGGAAGTGCTTTGCCTAGCAGTTCTTCTTTGGAGAAACAATATTCTGAATGTGATTGGAGGAAATACATTTTACCTGTTTACAATTCCATTGATATTAGCTTTGCTAGGCATTTTTCATTTATTGATTTCCCTTCTATGAAAAATAGTTTTGCTTTTCCTGATCATTAATGTTCTCTAGCCCCTACCCACTGAAGTAGCACTCATTTCTTCAAAGTACATGTTCGGTCTATTTTGTCTATTCTTGTCTGTTTGGTCTCCTTTTGTCTGTTATGTCTTCTTTTGTCTATTCTTCATTGGATAAGTAGGTTGGATAAACAAACACATAGGAGTATCTTATGAACTGTGAGGAAAAAGTTAGGAAATCAGAAAGGAACCAGTTATCTCAGATTGCAAACCTGGGGACGAGGACTGCCTCATTACTTTCTTTCTCCAGGGACTTGAGTAGAGATATTTAGTTGTATTGTCATGGTTCATTCCATTATTCTGGAAAAAATGGTCATGCTTGTGTTCCTGTGGGAAAGATGGCTATGATAATGATCATCACACTACACAGAGTTCACAAATGAAAACATTTTGCCCAATGCTTTTGTTTGAGAGCCAAGTTGTTTCTATTTGTGAACCAAGGTACTGCTCTATTTATAAATGGATTTGCTCCAGAAAGCATAAAACAATCTCATTTCAAACACAGTATTATTTATCAGAGAAAAATAATTGTAAGGGAGATATTGGATACCCCATGCCCTACAGATATTGTGATTCATGCCTGAGTTCATGGCACCATTACCCACCACAGGAATTCAGACTGGTACGTTGTACCCTGTGGTTATTGTAGATTGCACGTTAATCTGGGTCATGATCAGCCAGCTTCCTGTGGAACTCACACCAATGCCCCATGCTCTGCGGACATTGTGAGTCATGCCTGATTCAAGACACCATTATCCAGCTTCCCCAGGGAACTTGGATTGGTGCCCTGTACCCTAAGGACAGTGTGGATCACAACTGAAGTCCCAGAAGCCTCAGGAGCCATTAATCATCAGCTTGGGGAAATCAATAGGTATTCCAAGTACTGCTGACTTTGTCAGTTGTGCCCAAAGCCCTGCAAAGACAGGTACTCCCCATTAGCTCCCTGAGGACCCCAATCTGGCACTGAACATTCTACTGATATTGTGGGTCAGCCTGAGGCCTGAGCATCATCAGTCAAACAGATGGGGAACCTGGCCACAAAGGCCAGCACTCCATTGCCATCAGGGCACTCATCTGAGCTGTGTATTCCATAAATTGCCAGGGGATCTTGGACTCAGTGGGATGGCTCCTGCGGCCATCCTGGGGCAAGGCTGACAACCATGACATCTAGGGGCCCTACAGACCTTCCAGTGAGCTGCCTGGGGAAGATGAAGCCCAATACTTTACCTCTGACATCCACAATGACAAGACTAAGGACAAAAATGCAATCTCAGAACTTCACTCCAAAACCAGAACAAATCCAGCAGATATCAACATAGGAGAATTCAGAAGTCACACATCTGAAATTTCTGAAATGATTGCAACTGAAGAAACAACTCTCTAAGACCAAAGAAGAAATCATCATAAATAATCTCTCAGGTAAAAATTAAACAGCAACAATAATGAAAGTATTGATCAGCACATCTAAAGAGAACATATGTAAAAAACAGATGAGCATAGAAAATAATGGAAAACTTAAATGAACAACAATATGGGAAAGAACTAGGATGCATGAAACACAATCAGGCATGTGTCCAGGAAATCAAAACATCCATCAAAAGCTGGCAAAACTCCTGAATGAAGCTGAAAATAGGCTTTTAGATCTTGAAGAAAGCAATGGAGCTAGCAATCATGGAAGGAAAGATCTTTTAAAAATTACAAGAAACCAGGAAATAACAATCTAACAGCTGCAAAACGATGCAAAGACAAACAATGTAAGACTGATATGCATAAACAAAACAGTAAGAGTCAACACAAATGAAACAAGAACATTATTTGCAGAAAATATCCAAGTATGGAAAGTGAGGCGTGCAGAATTCCAACAAGCCATTACCAAAATGAAACTACACCCAGACACATAATAATCAAGATCTCAGGAATTCAGCAAAAGGATATAATACTGAAGGGTGTTAGAGAAAAGAAACAGATCACCTATAAAGGAAATCCCATCAGAATCATGGCAAATTTCTCCACACAAACGATCCAATCAGGAAGAGCTTGGAAAAGAACCACCTAACAGAGAAAACAGTTAAACAGAGAATAAATGTAGGAAACCAATACCAAGTAAATAGCTTAACAAAGAAAGACAGCACATACACTTATAACCTTTAATGTAAACAGCCTCAATTCACCAATCAAAAGAAGAAGACCGGCAGAGTGGACCAAGAAACAAGATCCAACAATATGTTGTATACAATATGCTATGTAAACACACTTATCTCAGAACAAAATTCATAGACTTAAAATCAAAGGTTGGAAAGCAATTCTTGATGCGACAGGAAAACAGAAAAAAGCAGGGGTAGCTATTTTGATTGCAGACAATGCAAAATTCAAACCAAGAATGATCCAAAGAAATAGAAAAGGTCACTACATACTTGTTAGAGGAAAACTTCAAGAGGAAGAGATAACAACCATAAATATGTATCCACTCAATATAGAGGTAGACAAAAAATCAGGAAAGAAATAACAGAACTGAACAAAACTTAAGAACAAATGGGCTTAGTAGACATTTACAGAGGGTTCCACCCAACAACATCCGAACACACATTATTCTCAGCTATACATCGGATGTTCTCTAAAACAGACCACAAACTAGCCCATAGAACATGCTCAACTAAATACAGAGGAATTGAAATTATCCCATGCATAATATCTGTCCGTAGTGCAATGACATTGGAAATTGATAACGAAAGAAATGACAAAAACTCCATAAACACATGAATGTTACATAACAGCTTCCTGAATGTGTAATGGGTCACCGATGAAATTAAATAAGAACTTAAGCAGTATGTACAAACAAATTAAAATGTAAATACAACTTAACAGAATCTGTGGGATGCATTGCAAGCTATCCTCAGAGAGAAGTTCATAGGAGTGGACTCATATATCAGCAAAACAGAGCAAGAAAATAGCCTAATGCTGCACCTCAAACTTTCAGAAAAAGAACAAGTCAAGCCAAAAGCCCAAAGAAGGGAGGAAAGTATAAAGATCAGGGTAGAAAATAGTGCAATTGAGACAAAGAAAACACTACAAAGAATTAATGAAACAGAGAGTTAGTTCTTTAAAAGAATAAACAAAATTGATAAACCCCTAGCCAATCTTACCAAAACAAGGAATGAAAATACTCAAATTCACACAATAATGAATGAAAAGCATGAAATCATTACAGATCCTATAGTAATTTAGAAGATCATCAATAACTATTTAGGGAATCTTTACTACCATAGGATGGAAAAAAAGAAGAAATGGACAGATTCCTATAAAAGTATGAATTACCAAAGTCAAATCAAGAAGAAATAAAAATCCTGAGTAACGCAATACCAATTATGGAAATTGAAAATGTGATTAAAAACCTACCAACAAACAAAAGCCCAGGTCCTGATGGATTCACAGCTGAATTATACAAGACATTAAGGGAAAATTTAATGCCGATACTCCTCAAACTCTTTAATGAAGTTGAAAAGGAAGCAATTCTCTCTAACTCATTGCTGAAGGCAAGTATTATACCAAAATCAGAGAAAGACCTAACCGAGAAAAAGAACTACCAGCCAATCTCCCTAATGAACATAGATGCAAAGGTACTCAATAAAATATTAACAAACAGAATTCAGCAATCATCAAGATTATACACTATGACAAAGTAGGATTCATCCCAGAGATTCAGGGAAGGCTCAATATGCGCAAATCAAACAATGAAATATACCATATAAACAGAGCTGAAAACAAAAACGACATGATCATCTCTATTGATGCAGAAAAAGCTTTTGACAATATACATCACTCACTCATGATAAAAACCCTACAGATAATTGGTGTAGATTGTCTTTATCTCAATCTGATCAAAGTCATCTATGACAAACTAATAGCCAACAACATACTAAATGGACAAAAACTGAAAGCTTTCACTTTAAAATCAGGAACAAGACAAGGAAGTCCACTTCCACCACTTCTATTCAACATAGTTTGGGAAATATTAGCCAGAGCAATTAGACAAGAGAGAGATATAAAAGGAATAAGAATAGGAAAGGAAGAAGTACAACTATTATTATTTGAAGATAACATGATACTCTACATGGAAGACCCCAAAAATTCCACCAAACGACTCCTAGAATTAATCAACAAATTCAATAGCATAGCTGGATACAAAGTCAATACTGAAAAATCAATAGCATTCCTACACACAAACAACAAACATGCTGAGAAAGAAGTGAGGAAGCCATAACTTTCACAATAGCATCCAAAAAATTGAAATACTTAGTAATCAATCTAACAGAACAAGTGAAAGATTTTTACAGTGAAACTACAATACTCCGAAAAAGGAGATTGAAGATTTCAGAAAGTGTAATGACATTCCTTCCTTATAGTTTGGAAGAACCAACATTATGAAAATGGCCATATTTCCAAAATTGTTGTACAGATTCAATGCAATCCCAAATAAAATACCATTAGAATACCACAGACATACAGAAAATATTGCTAAAATTCATCTAGAACCAGAAAAGACCTAGAATAGCAAAAGTAATCCAGGACAACAAAGATAAGTCAGGAGGTATCACAACCCTTGGTTTGAAATTATGCTTCAAGGCCACTATGATAAAATCAGCACAGTATTAGCAAAAAGCAGACATGAGGATCAATGGAATAGGTTGCAAGGTACAGCACAACCACAAACACTCTGCCAACTTATTTTTGACAAAGGGGCCAAGCAAGTTCACTGGAAGGAAAATAGCCTCTTTAATAAATAAATGGTGCTGGGAAAACTGAATCACCACATACCAAAGACTGAATCTTGACCCATGTCTATCATCATGCTCCAAACTGAAATGAAATTGGATCAAAGATTTAGATATTAAAACAGACACACTAAATCAACTGGAAGACAAAGTAGGTAAAAACCTGGAGGACATAGAGGTAGGCAAAGAGTTCATGAACAAAAACAAAGCTGCATGGGAAATACTTGAAAGAATCAATAACTGGAGTGTCTCCTCTTACTAAAAAGGTTTTACACATCTAGAGAAATCACCAACAGAATAAAAAGAAAACCCAAAAATTGGGAAAAAATTTTAGCTGACTGTCCTTCAGACAAAGATTTCTATCTAGAACATAAAAGAACTAAAAAAATCAGTCCCCCTAAATTTAGCCCCAATCCAAAAATGGGCCTCTGGATGAATACCCACTTCTTAGATGAAGAAATACAAATGTCAAATAAATACATGAAAATATGTTCAACATCATTGGTCATTCAAGAAATGCACAGTAAAACAACACTGAGATTTCATCTTACCACAGAGAGAATGGCTATCATCAAGAAATCAACCAATAACATGCTGGCAAGGCCGTGGGGAAAAAGGGACCCTTCTCCCACTGTTGGTGGAAGTGTAGACTGGTGCAAACCCTGTGGAGATCAGTCTGGAGATTCTGCAGTAAAATAGGAGTAGAGGTCCCATTCAACCCAGCTATTTCCCTTTTGGGCATTTTCCAGAACAACTACAAACATACCACAGTGAGTGCATTTATGTGCACCCACTTTTATAGCTGCTCAATTTGGAATAGCTAAATTGTGAAAGCAACCCAAATGCCCATCAACTGAGGAATGGATAAAAAACATGTGGTACTTTTATGTGATGGAATATTACTCAGCTATAAAGAAAGATAAACTTGAGGCTTTCATAGATAAATGGAGGCAACTGGAGTCTATATTCTAACTGAAATAAATCAGGCCCGCATATGTAAATACCATGTTCTCTCATTAGTGTAGGAAACTGAAAAAGCAAATGAAATCTGAAATTTATAAATAGATATCCTGAAAGAGAAGGAACCTGCTCAAAGGTAAGGAACTGGGATGAGGGAAAAGAGAAAAAAGAAAGAAGGGAAAGATACGTGTGTATACACACACACACACACACACACACACACACACACAGGGTAGCTGAGTGAGTCATACTACTGAATCCTATTCCTTTATTGAGAGGAACAGTTAATATTTAATTGATCAATTTTACATGCCTATATTTGTTTAACTGAGTACCTGATTTGAAGATAACAATGATAACAATATGTAATACAACTACTATTGTTAATTTCCTACCACCTTGTCTGAAATTCCATATTGCTTCTATTGTTTGGGTGTTGTTTTGTTTACATCTGTTAGTTTTTTAATGTGCTTTCTTTCTTTATCTTTAAAATAAAATAAAAAATAAAGGAGATATTTGTGTAAATTATATAAATTGCAGTATTACCTCCTATCCTTATTTTTTTATCTTCCTTACAACCTATACCAGTTCACAAAGGTATCTAATAGAAGCAGCCACTTATTTGCACATAAATTAAATTTTAATATACATTAATGCAACTATAGAAGCTATCTCTTCAATCTCATTATTCTTCATGTTTTATTAGACCTCCAATATAGATGATTCCTTGATAAGCTGAAACATAAGAGGTGATCCAACATCAAGTATTTTATTTTACAGGCCTCTTGGAATTTGACACATTTGTCTTATTCCCAGCCATGCGAATCCATACTCAGAATGATTATTTGGTTTTGTCAGACACCACAGTGTACCTGTGGAGCCGTCATTAAGAAACCTGTGAATGACAGGTGTGGGCTTCACATTGTTTCTTTTAGTCCACAGGTTGTAGTTGTTTTTAATTTCTAACATTCCGTTGGAACCAGAAACATTCGACTGCTGCAACTCACACTTCTGAATGGACCAGTGGGAAGGGTCTAGTATCACTGTTCTTGCCCAAACCACAGAAATACACACAAATAAGAAAAAACATCGACAAACCCCATTTGACAGACATTATATAAAATAACATTTTTTGTTAAGGGCTGAAAGTTTATGGTCCCCTCAAAGTTGTAATTTGAACCCTGCCCCCACTATAGTGTGCATCTTTGAAATTATGGGCTCTTGGTAACAGAAAGGGAGCTGGGTTCCTGCAAAGGGGTTACTATCTTTATAAACAGAGGAAAGATCACAGTTGTCTCACTCAGAACCACTTATGGACACAGTGAGCAGAGCTCCATCTTCAAACCAGGAGGATAGCCCTCTCCAGGAACCAAATCAGCTGGCACCTTTGTCCTGACTGGCCTTCCCTGCCTACAGAACTGTGAGAGTTAAATGTTTATCATTTAATCTACTCTGTCAATGGAATTTTGATAGCAGCTCAAGCAAAGTAACTCAATCCAGAAAGCAAAAGAAAATTGTACTGTCAAATATTTTAGAAGATTAAGGAGAATATAGATAGAAATAAGTTATGAAAACTCCTTTTAATTTTTTACTTTTATCTAATGAAAGGATTTAAAAATAAAAAGGCAAAACAATGAGTCAATTGAATGACTCACATTGAAATAGAGAAAAATCTCACTTTGGGCAAAAATCTTTCAGTGATATTATTTGACATTATTCAAAAGTTTTGAATAATACAATTTAGACATTAAAAGGAGGGGCCTACCTATTGAATACAAAATAATTTACAAATTTTATGATTTAAAAATTGGCCTATTTTGAGTTTTTAAAAACATCAATTGAAAGCTACTGAAATTACATTTATCTTGGAAGCCATATTATAACTGGTTATAATTACATTACATTAAAACAGACTCCAGTAGGAGCCGGTTTATAACCCTGGTTTTGCCAAATACAGTTTCCTTCTACTTTATGCAACACACACACACACAAAGTATAATGTAAAGCAAATCCAGATCAGAGTTTAAAGTGAAACCGACCTATTCATTTCAGATCATGTTATCTCGCAGTATAATAAAAAATAATTTTCCTCTTACAAAATTACATAGGTTACAGTAGATGGTTAGCAATTACATTCATGGTGGGAGACACATATACTGTACCGGGGAACAACAGTATGGGCTTTTATTCAACAATACTGGCCTAACTACTCATTCTGAGAACATTCAACTGGCATTAATAGATGATGAGCCAAAGATGTAACATCCCCATACAAGGAGAAGAACAAACTACATAGTAATAAACTGACACTGTATCCTTTGTGACCTGGAATGGGCAAAAATTCATTTTGACAGTAACCAATTCTTTTTATTGTAAGTGTTTACCTTCCTTCACCTTAGGGTTCAGTGAGACCATAATACAGTAACTAAAGAAATGTTTGATCTATCAGCAAAGTCATATACACTAGGAGTTTCAAATTATACTATAGGAGTTAACCAAGTCTCTTGGAAATTAGCATGCTGCCACGATGCAATGAAGAAACAGTCCAATGAAGATGTAGCCCAGCCAGTGTTGAGATGATACACAATGCAGATAAGTTGTCATCTGTCATGGAAACATTCTGAATTAGTAACCAGGATACAGTCTGTGAGTTCATTATATGAAATATAGCAAGGAGAAGAAGCATAAACGAGACCAGTTACCATGATTCTCAGTCGTCCCCTGTGCATTCCCAGTACCCACTAAGGTTAATAACCCCCCACATAGCATTTATTATATTAAGTAGCTAATCAATTCTGTGTGTGTGTCTGTGTATCAAACATTAAATATGTCTATTTAACAGTATGTCTATGACATATTTCTGAAGAGCCACAAAAAGTAAAGATTATCCGCATTTACAAATGTTATATTTTTAATTAAGGATTTATTTAGATGGAATTTTGCTACTTTCTATGAACCAAAATAGAAGATTCAATTTATCTGGATTTTCTCTACCAAGATCAGCAGTACTATTTGCCTTATATTTTGACTTTGATGGAAGAAATTTGATATACATACCTATTCCAAACTGTTCAAATGGAAAAGGCTCAGAGTTTAAGGCTGCTATAGGGAATAGTGATACTGCCTCTTTCATTCTCTGTCTGTCTCTCTCTGTTTCTCTGTCTGTCTGTCAGTGAGTCTCTACCTTTCTCCCTTTCACAGGAATTGGAAAAATACATACACACGTAGAAAAATCAGCACCTTATCATTAATTTACTATAGTGACCTCCGTACACCACAGAATTTTAAAAATGGTTAAAATTTGCTATTAGAATTGTACCAACTACTTATGGTATATGTAAATGTAGTTTAAATGTCCTTTCTTTTAATTAATAAATAATTATTGACCATCTTGATTATATTTTAATAATATGGTACAAGGTGATATTTAATAGCCTAAACAATAGTACTATAACTGACCTTAACTTGTACTGATACATATACTTGAAAGTGTTAAAATACTGTTCCTAAGCAACTATCTAAAATACAGTAAATTAATATATATTCACATACACGTACATATAATATTCCATTCCTAATATTATTAACAATTAACCTGTACCAAAAACTTTCCATCAATTATTCCTTTCCCAATTTGTAACTTACACTTGGAAATCATGATAAAGTTCAATTCTGAATTACCTGAGTTGTTTGTTTTCAAGTCATTTCTATAGAAAAAACAATGGGCTAATATTAAACATATCCAATTGTGTTTATCTATTCATTGTTTCAGGGAGTGAACATTAGTATTCTGCAGAGCCCTAGAAAAATATTGAAAAAGTGGTCATGGAGATATTTCAGATCTACTTTGTTCTATAAAAGATTTTGTCATTATATGTATCCATTTCCTAAGGGACAAAGTGTTATTAGCAGAGTGGCAGAAATGGAAATCATGCTGAAGTAACACAGTAAGTGATGGATTTCTCTGGAGAATGCTGAAAGAAAATGTTGAGTTTAATTACAGCTGACTTAGTTACGAATAAGAAGAAAGGTTAGACTACATGTTTGCTGTTGATTCTGGAGTCATTATGAATGATTCTGCAGCTTTTCAATAATATAAAGGTATTGAAATAACACTGAGATTAGGATCTCCAAAGGAATTAAACAGCAAGCAGTATTTTAAAAGTACCGTGTATGTTGAAGATGGAATGATTATGACTGTAGAAAAAAACATAAGATCAGACTTTTTTATCATGTATAAAGCTTTTTAAACATTGGAGAATAACATTACTATTACAACGAACTGTGAGACTTGTATCACATGTTTACATAGGTAAGTATAATATTTTTTTAAACAGAAAAACCCAGATACAACCAGTTATATCAATAAGGGAAATTAAGTTTTTAATCCTGCAAATGGACAAAGAAGATGTATAGAGGACAGTGTTGAGGAGACAGCTCAGGGAAGGAAGTGGCCCGACTCTGAGAAGTCACGTAAACACTGTGCGCCTTCATTTGCTCAAGCCGAGAAACACATAATCTCACTAAGGCAGTGGTCGGCGTGTGTCTCTGTTTTAGTCTTTACCGCAAGTCAGTTATAGTCATTTGAACCAAAGTTTCTTCAACTAGGCTGTCATATATAGAGGAATGAAATTGTGTTTGTGCTTTAACTTCTGAAGTTAAAATCAAGCTTCATTTTATTAATTTGATAATACCTCAGAATATTTCATTGTATTTTTCTTTTTCTATGTCATTTTCTTCTTGCTGCATTGTCCAGACTAGCTCCTCACTCCCGGGCTCAAGTGGTCCTCACTCTTCAGTCTCCTCAGCAGCTGAGACTACAGGTATGTGCCGCTGTGCCTGGGTTTCCTGTGCATCTTAAAGCATTATCACGTTAAATGATAAAATTTCAACCCAAAAAGTGATATCCTGTCTATAGATATTTTATTTTCTGTTCTATAAAACAAACAAAATAACATTTTAATCAAACATACCAAGCACCGAAAATTAGAGAAAATATCTGTGTACCTAAATTTGGTATGAACAAATCTTAAGATATTTCCTTCAGATCAGAGCTTTTAACGGTGAAATGTTGTCCAAGTGAGCCCCTTATCCTGACCATAACCCCATTTCCTACCCTTTGAGGATGTCCGTCTTTAGAGAGAGATAGTACCTGGACTTTAAAGTATATCTTTCCTTCCATACCTTTTAGTCTCCTATGGTGTATTTTAATATAAAAATAATGACTGTTTGAATTATTTTGAAGCCTAGCATAAATGTTATTATAAATGTTTCAACTTGATATGCTTTATATTTTAGCCAAGCTCCCATAGTAACACATATATCTTCTAATTGATGTATACTTCATATCATTTATTTATATAAATACAGTATATTTCTTTGTGTAAATATGACACATCTACTTTCAGTACCTATTGTTTCTGTTTCATTTAACACTGAGTATATTTGTGAAAAATTGTTGTGTTGTTAATATGTTTCAATGAAAACCACATACATGATTTAAAAATTAATTTGTGTACTAATAGAAAAATCATAGGGCCATATTCTCTTAGTGTGATTTTATATTTTATTTCTACAGTCTTAATCATTCCATCTTCAACATATACAGTATTTTTAAAATACTTTTTTCTATTTAACTCTTTTGGAGATCCTAATCTTAGTGTTAAACTCTTAAATTGCCTGATAGCTTTCTAAAATAGCTAGAATGTGAATATTTCTCATATTTTGTGCATGAAATTTTGTTTTTTCCAAACCTGACAGTTAGTGTTAATGTTTGTCATTAAATATCAATAAATATGCAATGTTATGCTCTTGTAATTAGTTTTTCTTTCCCTAGTTACTACAGAGCCTTGCATTACCCGTAAGTATTTCATGAGGCCTGCTAAATAATTTTTAAAGAATTAATGTCAATAGCTCCATTTGAGTTAGCAATCAAATAAAATAACATAAAGGTCTTATACTTTTCACACTATGAAGAAATTCTTAGTTTAACAATAGGAAAATAAAAGATTGAATGTTGTATAGAAATACATAAAATTGCTAATACACTTTCCCCTTCTTTCCTTCTTTCACCCATTCCAGTTTCTCCTTCCTTTTCTTCCCATTTCACAATATGTATTGTACATTTTGAGTCTTATGTACTCTTTCAGCTTCTTACACTAGGGAGACGATAGAATGTTTACATGTGCGAGACTGATTTATTTCACTTATAAGTATGGGCTCTAGTTCAATTCATTTCCCTATAAATGTCTCAAGATGATCTTTCTTTATAGTTGAGTAGTATTGCACTATATAAAAATACCATGTCTTTTTATCCATTCCTCATTTTATGGGCATTTGGCTGTTTCCAAGATTTAGATATTAAAAATTGTGCTGCTAAAAACATGGGAGCAGATATACTACTGTGGTAAGGGGTCGGGTCGCTCAGGCTCCCAGGGTGCTTTCCAGCAAGGCACTGCTGAGAGATGATGCAACACTTAAGAAGTGCCATCTCTTTGGAAGTCTGCGGGCAATAGGGGCGTGCATGTTCTTGCGGTAAGGGGAGGACGTCCCCCTCCTTGCTTCACTCTCTGGCCCAGAAGTGCTGGCTTTGCTCTGTGCATCGCATGCTGCCTGCCATGCTATGGTGCAGCAACACAGGCCACACCATCATCAAGGTCAGTTGCTCAGGAACTTGGGCAGTTGAAACTGTGAGCAGAAAATTCACATTTCTCTGTAGAATTTGCTTATCACAGGTATTTATTTCTATGACAGAAATCTGATTAGCTAATTACTGTTTACAAGATACAAAAGCGCATTTTGCAGATATTTGAAAACAGACCATTTTTAGTGAAAGCAGATCCAAGCAGATACAGATGATTACAGCAGATTTGCACATAGTATAAATTTGATATTGTAAATCATTGATGTATGATTCGCTATTTACAAACTGATAACAAATCAATTTGTTTATTAGACTAGAAAACAAAAATTATAACTTTATCTCACAGCAAAAATACTAATTAATTACATTTCTAAGTAAAAATGTACCCACACACAGACACTAAGTAAAAGTATACTAGAAAATATGGATAAGATTTAAGAACTTTTTAAACAATAAAAAATAAAATCCAGACAGTATAAAACAAAAACTTTCAGATCATCACTGAAAATTTTTTAAATGTACAGGGAAAAATGAAAAATAAACATTTGAAACATACAGGCATTATATGATTACTTCACACATAAAAAAGAATTATCACCAGAAGTCTATAGAATATTAGTGATGGAACTACACAAGCAATTCACAGAGGAAAAAATGCAAATGAAATGGTTGTGAATGTATAAATAGTACCAAATGCCTTGACTAATCACTAAAATGAAATTAAAGTAATAAGGATACCTAATAGTTTTCCCACCAGGCAGTTATTCTAAAAATGTTAATATATTAATAATTCCTATGGGGAAATTGCATTAATATTTTATAGAAGAAAATTTAAGAATCTTTACAATTTAAATGTGAATATTAAAAATGCAGCTATTTATTTTCTTCAGAATTACATTTAAACAAAGGGAAATATAAAATCTTAATTGCACCTTTCATTGTAATAATAAATTATTGCATGTTATCAGTCCAATTCTGTTAACTGTAAAGCACCTAAGTAATTTATGGTAACCCAAATAAAACAGATGTTGAATATTATATAGCTGTTAAAAGCATAAATTTTGATCTTCATGCTGATCTGTAAAATTTTGAAAATATTTTAACTGAATAAACCAAATATAATGTGCAGCAATGTTTATTTCTAAGCAAAGGATTGAAATTTTTGGTAAAACCTAGAGAGGGAGATTTTGAGATTAATACTCAAAATACTGAAATTTTAGAATAATTTTCACTATCAGTCTGTTTCTATTGTGATTTATGTGCATTAAAATAAAATTCTACTTTTAAAATATGTATCTTAGGTAGGCATGGTGGCACATGCCTGTAATCCTAGCTACTTAGGAGACTGAGGCAGGAGAATCACAATTTCTAGGACAGCCTGGGCAACTTAACAAGGATCTGTCTCAAAATGAAAAACAAATAAATCAATAAAAAGAGCTGAGGACGTAGTTCAGGAGTAGCGCATCTCTGGGTTCAGTTGCCAGTAATGAAAAGAACATCTATCACCTTAAATAGCTTATGAACAACTCATACAGGACTTGATGCTACCTCCAACTCTCATCTTGTAAATATTACCTGATATCATCATTAGTGTTGCTTCTGAGAATGAAAAAATTCAAACGTTTGACTCATTAATGTAAACTTTTTATTTTTATTTTTTTTTTTATTTATTTTTTTTTTTTTTGCGGTACTGGGGATCGAACTCAGGACCCTGCGCTTGCTAGGCAGGCGCTTATTCCACTGAGCTATATCCGCAGCCCTTTATTTTTAAATAATAGATTTATAAGCAGTTTTAAGAAATAATACAGACAAAACCTGTATGTCTTATAACTTCAGTGGTAATGTTTGCATAACTATGGATTCATTTATTTTTATATCAAGAAAATGTTTAGCTCAATTTTCAGTAAATATTGTGCCTGTAGCTACTGTTGTATAAAATAACTTTTAAAATAAGGTAAATAACTTTGTATGTTAGCTTAACATGGGGATTTTTATATGCATTCAAACAGTCAAAAAGATCTATGAAATCAATACTTTTAAAGCTAATAACAACCACATTTTCCAACTGCGTATCATTAATTATGAAAACAGAAAGTGCATATATGTAGTACAGTATTAATAATAGATATTAAAATACAAAATAGAAAAAATGATAAAAATAAACAAATTAAAGTACTTAAAGTATTAATATTTGTTAATGGTAACTAAATATCAGTCAGATTTTACTAAATGTTTTATTTATATTTTTAATTTACTAAGCTGTATTTGAAAATCTTGTTTTATTCCTTTGATGTATACAATTTTGAATGTTCTAAAGTTTTTACTTTTTAGTGCCTATTTAAGGAGCTGTTAGAACCATCAAAAACAGAAACAGCGTATTTTTATGTTTGAACATATTTAGAAAAGGAGAGGTAAATGTTGACGACAAAGTTTAAAAATTAATGAAATAAGTACACAGAATATAGAAGAAGAGAAGATTGAGATGAGTGAGCCATGGGTGTGAGGAGCACTTTTCATGTGTCGCAGAATGAAGGAGATTTTGATGGGCAGGAAATGCAGATATTCCACAAACACTTCATTTCTGAGAAAACTTCTCATCTCATATGACAGAAAAGAATTCTGGCTGCAATGAAATTTAAACTAATAAATAAGAAATCTTAATTTTCTTTTTTGGACCAGAAATTTAGTTCATAAAATTTTAATAGGACAGAGCTTGACCGTTCTTTCTATTATAATTGCTTTCTGCTTCTTAGCTCTTCTAAGCACAAGTTCTTTATATTTTAACCAACTATCTTCTAAAAGCACTAGTGTCTGAGTGGAATGTGCCATTTCATGTTTTTAAACATTAATACACGTTTGCAGCATAATGTTACATTCCACGTGTGGAGTTGGTCCATGCACAGAGCACATCCTGATTCTTCTCCTCCCTTGTCCCTTCCCACCTTCTTTCCTCCCTCCATCTAGTGATCGTCTTCCCATTTGAAAAGATCTATCTCCCTATTTCGCACCGCCCATGTGTTATTTTGCTCTTCATTGATATTTTGAGTTTCTCATATTAGAAATCCATGAGATATCCCAGCTAATTTGTCTGATTTATTTCACTTAACATTATGGTTCCAAGGTGCAACCATTTTCCTACAGAGGATGTGTGTATCTCTCTTTATGGCAGAATTGCACTCAACTGTTTGTAGATTTCAAATTTTCTTTATATTTAATATTTTCACTCCCCCACACCACATACCACAGTCTTGTTTATGCATCTGTCAGAATTTGCTTCTTTGAGTATTAGGTTCATTGAAAATAGATGTTCAAATGTCAGTGTCTGTGAAGAGAATGGGAGGAGGCAAAATTGTGCTGAGAAAGAAGTTCAAGAGCTATACAAGCACGAAAGTCCTGAACCAAATTCTCGGGGACTTCCAATGGAAGAATATTTGACTCAAAGCCCTATTTTAGCTGAGATGGCTAGGTCTTGATACCCCTGCCTCACTCAGTCAACCCATGTAAGCTGCCCTGGGAAAGGCATGACTTCTCCCAAGACCATAGCTGTGGGAGAACTTAACACAGGCCACCTTCTGAGTATTTAAAGCACACCAAGAGTGTCCCCAGTTACACACTGTGGGACCACAGGAATGCTTTCTTTGTACTGACCTAGCCAATTTTTATGTGTTGCATTTCCTAGCAAAATATTAAAACCGGTTTATTTTGGTAGCCTTTGTACATAGTATTGTTCTATCCATTCTCTCCCCTTTCAATGTCCAAAACAATACATGCAATGTTACTTCTAAAATTATCATGCCAGAAAATTCGACTCCCAAAGTTCTAGAAAAAGATGTATCCTCACCCTGAGGTCATTTTTCCTCAGAGATTAAGCTATCAGTCATACAAGTAAATCTATATACCTAAACCTGCAGAATTAGGTTTAATAATAGGATTAATATAGGGTATGTTGTGTTGAGAATATCTCCCCATTATGTTAGGAATGGGTAAGGAATCCCTGTCTGTGGTCCGAGAGTAGGACACATAAATTCCAAAGGGGCCACAAGGCATGGCGATGGGCGTAGCGGACAACACTGAACAAGTGAATGGAATAGGACATGAAGCCCACAGAAGGAATGTAGTGTAAAGTGAAAGCACCATGTGCTGTCACACACTCTCTGCCAGAGCAGTCGTGACTTGATCAGGGAAATATCAGAAATATGACTTGGATATTAAGTGTATAAAGCTTTACAAATATAAATTTATGTCTGTTCAATTTCATAATCTCCACAACCTTGCACATAGCAAAGGGTCCATTTGTGCTCATGTCAGCAGCACATATGCCAAGGAGTCAGTTAATATTTCCTAGAATGAATGTTTGGAAAGATGAATACATAGCTAGATTCAGGCAGAAGTGGAGAAGGCACTGACTGCGTTTGCTGGTGACTGTTCCAGGTACATGGCAGAGCCATCCGCTGTACCAGGTGTCCGGTGGTTGACTGGACAAAAACGTATGGGAGGCCAAAGGCATCTTTCCAAAAGGCCTCCAGGAGAGAGGCCAAGCATGGCCTTTTGAGTGTTTGAAATTTAATTTAATTTCGTTATAGCATTCTACTATCCAAAGATGTGATTTTAATTTATTAGATAATACTTATGAATCCATTAATCTTAAAATGTCTGTGAACACCCGTTTTGTTCCCTTCCCATAGTTTCTCACTTGTCTTCTTTCATTGTCTGTCTTTCTGTCTCTTGCGTGTGTGTGCATGCACACACACACACTTCTCACAGACAAAGTCATTTTGTGACTGACAGTGTATAGTTTAGATGGAGTATTATTTCCTGAATGTATTCATAAAAGGAGATGCATAAATCTCCCAGAACCATGTTATCTAGATGCTTCATTTGATTTCTACTGAGTCCTCAGGATAACATCAGGAGTAATTATTATTTCTTTTTACAAGTAAGGAAAATGAGTCTCAATGTGTTTCCATTGTGGACCTCCATCCAAAATCTTTCACAGTGAGTGCTTGAGAAAGTGCATTAGATGCTTTATTTTCTATGAAATATTGCAGATTTTTAGAGGATGGAAAGAAATAGAGGCAATATTCTTTAAATATAAATACTGTGTTCCAAAGGATATTAATTTATTGTTACTTTCTAAAATATTATAAGTTTAACCAGTTGAAGTCCTCTTGTAACTTCTTGTGCTTAAACTGCTTTAATGAGAGATAATTCTTCATCATAAACCTTTATTTCTGGATATGTTTGAAGGAAGAAGTAAAATGTGTCAGATAGGTTTGAATACAAACTATGCTACTAGATAACCACTACATCTTGGGAAATAATTTTCCCTTATCTGTAAAATGAGAGAAAATAATTATAATGTTGTTGAGCATTGGAGCAAATTAAATGAGATAATTTATAAAAGGCTACGTCACTGTACACAACATTGGTACCATTTATTTGTGTGTACTGTAAGTGATCTATGGCAATTGCAGAATTTATTATAAGTGGTAGAATTTAGGTCTGGCCTTAGTTATACTAATTAAATATAGATTTAGTTCTAAATCACATCCCCGAATTAATACCCACATAAATATACAAAACAATTTTTTTCTGATGTATAAGCTATTTCTTCCTTGGACTTTGTATCTGCCTTCCTGGATTATGCTGATATTAGTCTAGTTGGGCACAGAATTGAAACAACAGCATCAAGAAGCATTTGCAAGCTATAGGTGAGACTGTTACAGGGTCTTCAACAGAGAAGGCTGACCTTGTGAACAAAAGGGCAGACTACTGCACTGGCAAGGCAGGGTCAGATGACTAACACTCAAGTTTGTATCCATCCCAGTGAACATTTTGATTTACAAAGACCCTACTCTCTCTTATGCAATGCCCTAGACTTCAGAGAATTGATAAGACTGGAGTTACAAAGGTGTTAAAATTTTGCAACTAACTCAATCAAAATTTGTGTCTGATTTTAGTTGACCATGTTTGTGCAATAAGGAATATGTATTGTTTTAGGAGTATTACAGAATCTTTATAGGTCTCTCACTCCAATCTGAACTGCATTGAAGTAGCTGAGCTTGTTTTCACCCTGTAAGTAACCGGTACACTCCTTAGAGTCATCCTGATGGCAACAGACAGTTCAGTGAAACAATGACTTGGCTGCCAAGGAACTTGCGTCATCATCATAAAACACAAGCAAGAATGTAATTAATCCTCATACTGCTACGTGATGTGGTAGCGTCCCGCTTACCATTTGTGAGGATCTCAGTACTGAATCCCCGTCCAAATACAAGAACAAACTTATCCAATAACTCTTTTCATTGAACCTCTGTTCCTGGTACCACTGCCTTTATCCGTCAATGAGGTCAAGTGTGGAGGTGCGTTCCATAACAGCTATCTTAGCAAAAAGAATTTAGGGTGAAGAGTGGTTGACTGGAGGTTAAAAAAAACTGACAAAGCCAAAAAGGGCATTAAAATATCATACAGCTATTGTGAGAAGTATCTAGTAAACATAGCCACAAAGGTGGATATTAAAAAATAGTTTCAAATTTCTAGTTTTTAATACTAATATAACTAATATTATATACTATTACAATATAATACAGACACTATATAATAATGTATAATTATGTACTAGTAATTGTATATATTATGATATATAATAATATAAAATATAATGGTATGTATTCATTATATAATTAATTGTAACATCTTGAATGATGGGGCCATCAGTGGTGCAATTCATACATGAGTAAGACACACCAGTTAGGGATAGTGGAACTCCTAGGGGAATGTCGTGTGCCTCATTCTAAAAATGCTGGAAAACCTATGAACTGGAATCAAACACAGCTGCTGGAACTCACTGTTATTTACAAGGGTAAGAACCCCTTTTCCTGTACCAGGAATCAAACTCAGGACCTTCTGTTTAC
This sequence comes from Dinomys branickii, assembly GCA_004027595.1. Lineage (NCBI taxonomy): Eukaryota > Metazoa > Chordata > Mammalia > Rodentia > Dinomyidae > Dinomys > Dinomys branickii. Next base: position 37,581 of record PVLD010012102.1, on the reverse strand, counting down.
CAGGCAGGTGCTTGTGTCACTGAGCTATACTCCCAGCCAGGTAAGAAACTTTCATAACAGTTATATGGAATGAAAAATGAGAATAACCTTTAAAATAAGACAAGAAAGAGTGTGGTTCTTTTTCTTCCTGCCTTTCTATCTCTTTCTAAACTTTCTTGCTGGTCAGCTTCTAATAATGGAGCCATTTGGCAAGATGTAAGTATAGATCGCTGTTTCCCAACCCTTGTACCATAAAAAGATGATGGCTATGCAATGAGAGAAAATAACTGACAGATGGGAGTTGACTAATGTAAAAGTAGTATGAAAAAATATATATGTATATATATATATATATATATATATATATAATATACATACATGGAATGAATATATCTTTCACTTGTGTTGAAAGATTACATTATATGTAAGATTTATACAATTTTAAAAGATTGTTAATTTGACTCCTGAAAATTACTGTTCCTAAAATAGACAATGTATTCAAAGTAGGGAATTTTACATAGTTTTAATAGAAGTATAAGACAATGATAAGTGGTTATAATATAAACTTTCTTTTAAGGCAACGTTCTCAGAGCAGGAAACAAGGATGTATAACAAATCTGCCAGTATTTACAATCTACTGTATATATTCAATATACATAAATGGTTTTATGTTTTAAGTCTTCCCAAAATACTTTAATTTCCCTTCCGTTAGGGGAACATTACATGATGTTTTTTGTTAAAATTTGTTGTGGGTTTTTTTTTTTTTCATCAAGTAAAATATCTTCTACTTCTAAGGACGTAACCCAACCCGAACATATCTGACTTCAATCACTTCCTTTCAGCACTGTTTCCTTCCAACAGAATAAAATCTGCTAGAGTCGTTTTCGGACTACCCTTGCTTTGTTCTACAACTCTTATGCAGATATTACTTACACCCAATTTTTTTTTCCAGTTGGCTTCTTAGTATGCATCTGATATACACGGCAAGATATAATATTGTAGTAATGAATTGTATTTGTTTTCAGTATCATCTTTGCACAAATTCTACTTTTTCCTAGTTTATTAGTACTTGCTAGCTCCAGGGAAAGTGCTAGGTGACGCCACCTCTTTCAGTTTGCTCTAAAATCTAAACTCCTTACAGGTTATTATGGGGTGGCCCTGAGTGAAGAGTGAGACTTAGGGGAGGGGCGCGCATGGGGAGTTGCGGACGATGGGCCGCGCTCCCTGTTTTGCCAAGGTCCTGTGCTTACAGGGATGGTTTTGAAGCAGCAAAGCCATTCACTGAGAGACTGCTTTGGGTAGCCATGGTGAAGAGCCTGGGCTGTGTAGATAAAGCACCTGTGTATAATCCAAGCTTTAAGAGGTAACAAGTGACAGAAGAAAAACAAGCCTCGTGAAGAATATACCGCTGTTGTCTTCTTTTTAGTATTTGAAACTGGAATTGAGTGTGTAATTGCTAATAAGAAAGACGTGACTATCCGACATCTTTCATTGCTCATATTGAAACAATATGATAGTGTTATTTGTCATATTTGCATTTGTTTAAAATATTTGTCATCTTCAGAAAGTCATTCAGTAAATGAGAAAGTTTGTGTAGTATGTTTGGCTCTATTTAAAGGCTCATGATGCAATGAGTAGGCTCCTCGGGTCCACATTTCTGATACTTTCTTCTGTTGTGTAGAAGTGTGGAAGAGAAGAAATAACATGTATATATATGTTCTGAATACCTTTTATTGGGATTAAAAAATCATTTTATTACTATAATTTTTGCTTCAATTCTGGAAAATTGCAGTATGAATTTTATTTGCCAAATAAAATATTCTATGAATTCTCAATAAGACACACATGGAAGTTCATCAAAGGTTTATTCCTCCGTGGTAATATTTGATGCAAAATACCAATGCGGGGAAGCCATTTATGGTTCCTTAAGAACAGAAACGAACTGACAAGACTTTTACCGACATGAAAGGAACGCACTTACGTCTGCACTCCAGGGAGTGACAAGGTTATGATACTGTCTACAGAGCCTCTTCACGCATCTGTTAAAATTGCTTCATGTTCCTGGGTGTTAATAAACAAGCCTTTAACTTCAACAGTGCCATATTTAAAATACGTCACCTTGTACTCCACTTTGCTATCATTCCTGAATGCTTTTTATATATAAAATTATTACTCCTTTACCCTTTGGCAGTCTATCCCCCATAGGATATTGTGTTTACTGACGACAACACATTTCTTCACTTCTGTCAGAAAAATCTTTATTTCATTTTCATTTTATACAGATATTTTCCCCGGTTATAGAATTCTGGGTTCACAGCTTTGTGTTTCCCTTCCCCCAATTCAGTACTTTCAATAAGTCATTCTACTGACTTGTGATTTGCTTAGTTTCTGAGGATAAGCCTACTATAATTCCTATCTTTGTTCATCTGTGTGTAATATACCAGCTTAATCTATTTTGTGCTACTATAACAGAATACTACAAACTATGTAATTTATAAATAGTGAAAAGTTATATTCTCACAATTATGGAGGCTTGGTAATTTGAGGTAAGTGCCAATATCCTGGTGTTGGTATGGACCGTCTCACTATGTCTTCAGGTGGAGGGAAAATGGAATGAATTTGTGTCCTCACATGGTGGAAGATCAGAGGAGAGTGAATCCAAATTTTGCAAGCCCTTGTTAGTACTGTTAATTTATTTGTGAGGCCAAACACTTCATGAACTAAACACCTCAGGACCCACCTCTCACTACTGCTGCATTTGGGGGTTAAATTAATAGCACATGAACTTTGGAAGGGACAAGCATTGAAAACACAGCATTATTCTTGTTTTTTCTGGCTGCATACTTAATATTCATACGTATTCTCTCTCTCTCTCTCTCTCTCTCTCTCTCTCTCTCTCTCTCTCTCTCTCTTTCTCTCTCTCTCTCCTTTAAGCAATTTGAAAATTGTCTGTTTGCATCATTTATTTTATTTAGGATATTTGGGATTTTTGGATCCCTGATTTGATATTTTTACTATTTTGGAAAAGTAAAGGCATTCATTCATTTTCATATATTTCTCCTGCTTTCTGTAGCTTGTTCTCCTGAAACACCAATTACATATATGTTAGATTGCTTGGTGTCCTCCTATAGCTTGAATGTGCTATTTTTTATCTGTTTTTCCTTTTTGTGTTATACTTTGTATCATTTCTACTGATCTATGAAAGCAATTGTTTTCTTAGCTATGCCCAATATTATTCTTTACTTATGGATTTCACCTTTTTACTGAGCTGCAACATACATCTGCCTGCAGTTTCCTGTACATCACTTAGTACAGAAATCATAGTTTTGTAAAACTCTCTGACTCATAGTTCAAGCATGTCGGTTATCTCTGTTCATGGTTCTATTGATACCTTTGTTATTTGTCAAAATTTTTATTTTCATATCTATTTTGCTGTCTCAAATAACTTTGTATTGATTACTATTTGCTGGAGTACAATACTATTTATTCTTTAAAATTGCTGACTTTCTTCTTACTATTGATTTTGGGTGGTCAAGTTGCTGTTTATTAAAAGAGCTTTTGTTTTGTTGTTGCTTATAATACTTTTAAAGTACCACAGGATTCAAATTCTGCTAACAGTAGTCTACTATTGCCGTGCTTATTAATCAAGCCTAAGAGTCATGACAGATTTTCTGAGTGCTAATAGATCATTCTAAGTCCTAGTCATTCTAGGTTTCTTACACCAAAGAGTTCTCCCTACTACCCAGTTAGTAGACTACTACTGCTTGTCATCTGATAGGGCCTAGGCTGGTAGTGAGGAAGGAGACTGTTTTTCTGCTTGTGGTGTAGCTTCATTGTTAGGTACATTTTGGGATTGGAACTTAGAGTAAGGTTTCCTCAGCTTTCCAGCATTCTTACCTATTGTAGCCAAAGTCTGTCTTACATCCTCGGCAGATCTTAGTCAGAAAGATTATTTGATCCTTCATTATTAGAAGCCACATAGTAATATTGTTGTGGATTCCTGGGCACCTTGGACTCCTTTTTCTCCTTGTCTTTCCAAATGTTTTCTTCGTTTACCATTAGGCCAGAATAATGAATCTGTCATATACTCTGTCATGGGCTAAAAGTGTCCTTCAGATTTATATGTTGAAATCCTATCCTTCAAGGTGATGATCTCAGAAGTAAGATTTGTGTGCCTCCTTCCTCATGAGTTCCCTCATAAAATTTGCCTGAGGAAACTCATTTGCCCCTTCCACCATCTGAGAACACAGCAAAAGTCACCCTTATGAGCCAGAAAGTACACCCTCACCATACATCCTGAGTGTGCTGGGGTCTTAGTCTAAAATTTTCCAGCCTCCAAACATGAGAGATATAAATTTTGTTTCTGAGATTAAACTATTGATATTTTGTTATAGCATAAAGCATGCACTAAGAAAGCTTTGAAGGGTAGCAACTTTTGCTGTCAATTCTTCAGAAGTTCAATATGACTTCTGTATATAAAAGGAGGATTCAAATGGAACTGTGAAACTGTATGCCTCCAGACAGTGGCCATCACTTCTTGTATTTCTCCATGATGACAGGGACTTTCTTGTGGGACCCATTTTACCTGTAGTCATTCTTATAGGCAACTATTTAGAGGGAAAACATATTGGCAAGGGAATGTGAAATGCTCTCAGATCTAGGTTTCCCAAGGCTTGTAAATTCATGTGTAAATTAATTTGTGCTTTATCAGTTAATTAAAATTTCCTTTTTCTTGCTAATCTAATTCCTCTTCAATCACATACTACCTCAGGGGGAATCTTCTTGGAAGAGTTTGCTTCATCTTGAATTTCAGGCTACTTTATTGCCTCAGATCTCTGAAGGGTTCAAGGCAAATTACTATTTTCATATTTTATCCAGATTTTCTGTTACAGTTTATCCTGTCAATTCCTGCATGCTTCTATAATCCTAACAAATTGAATATTCATTAAGTAGATTTTAAGAGCAATGACCTTGCCATTACTAATGTCACTCAAGCTAGTTAAATTACATGCTGCTGTCTAGTTATACACTGAGTTCTGTCATATAACCTAATCTTATCTTACACAATTATTCTTTCCTTTCATGATTTGAATATAGGTAACTGTATCCACAGGTTAAGTAAAAACATAATAAAGTCAGTAAGTGTATTTCATCACATAAACCAAAGCAAGGACAAAAATCACATGTACAGCTCAAGAGATACAGGAAACGCCTTTGATAAAAGCCAGGATAAAAACACTGGATAAAATAGGTACAGAAGGAACTTATTACAATAGGATAAAAGCTATTTTATGAACGACCTTCTGCCAATTGATAGACATCCAATTTGGCTGACAGCATTAAACAAGCCTCAGGGTCTATAATCACCCTCCAAAACCAAATCAACTCCCTGGTGGTGGTTGCCCTCCAAAACCATAGGGAAATGGATGTTATAGCAGCTAAAAGGGGAGAAATGTGTTCCATGGTGGGAGAAGAATGCTGCTATTTTGTCAACTAACCAGGTATCATAATGGATAAGATTAAAAGAAAAAGCTTCCCAAGTATGTGGATAAAAAGTGCAAAGAGATGACCCACTGGTCTACTCCCTCTTGATGGGTATCAACCCTTGACTCATCGGCCCCTATCCTACTTCCCATCTTTGGTCCACTTACCATGATCATCACCCTGTTGCCTATAACTCCCTGCCTTTGTAAATTTCTTTCAAGCTTTCTCCACTCTAGGTTACGAGCCCTCACCACCAGAAAGGTACTAGTCTTGGCCAAGACTACCGGTACTAGCTTCTACATGGGCCTGACTTATCATCTCAAAGATTAAAACAGCCCCCATCACAATGCCCACTGTCAACAGGAAGCAGTTTGAGTCATCACCACTTACCAACGAAAAGACAGGAATGACAAACATCCAGAATCCCAAAATGTCACTGGCCAGGATTCATTCTTCTCTGTTCTCCTTCAGACCCTGAGATAAACTTCCTACTCCCTTTTGGACACACACCAACTGACTCCCAACCCCTTTGAGATAGGGCACATCACCTGCCTTATTAACTCCACCTCTAGTCCAGTCTAATAAAAACCCATTCCCCAGCTCCCTCCTCAGAGTTCTTACAATCTCCTACAACCCTCCCATGAAGGTAGCAAATGCTTGTTTTATCTACCTCTATCTCTTGCTCTATCTGGTGCCAAAACTAGCACCAGTATCATAATAAGTAGGGAAAACCTAAAAGCTCTCTCTCTCTCTAAAATCAGAAAGAAGACAAAGATGTCCACTATCATCAGTTCTGTTCAAAATAGTCCTTGCAATACTAACTAGAACAATCAGGCAAGAGAAAGAAATAAAAGGGATATGTACAGGAAGAGCAAAGTAAAAAATACTACATGCCGATAACATGATCCTCTGTTTACAAGACCCAAAAATTTCACCAAAGGGCTCCTAGCATTACCAAATTTTTCAGTGTATCAGGATACAAGATAAACACACAAAAAGAAATAGCTTTTCTCACTGAGAAAGATATTAGGAAAATAACACTATGGACAACCGAATCAAGAAAAATTGAATACTTAGGAAATATATAGGCATTTACTCCTAATTCCTAAATACTTAGAAAATAAATATTAATACTAGATAAATAATACTAATAAAATAAATGAAAGATCTTTACAATAAAAATTACATCACTTTGAAAAGGGAAATTGAGGACATCAGAAACTGGAAATACATCCCTATTCCTCAATAGACAGAGCCAGTGTAATTAAAGTGGTCGTACTTCCAAAACAGATACACACATCTAACACAATCCTAGTCAAACTACCAGCAGTCTTTTCCACAGCTGTAGAGAAAATAATCCTAAACTTCATATGGAACCAGAAGAGATCCACAATAACAAAAGCAATCCTGAGGGGTTAAAAAAGAAATGCAGGAGACATCACAATCCCAGATTTGGAGTTAAATCACAAAGCTACTCTGATTCAAACAGCATGACTCTGGCACAAAAATAAGCCTATGAATCAGTGGAACCAAAATTAGAAAGCAGAAACATTGCCAAGCATTCAGTTAATTGATATTTGACAGAGGGACCAAAAGCTTATATTGAAAGAAAGATAACTTCTATAATAAATAGTGCTGGGAAAATTGAATATCTGCATGTAGAAGATTGAATCTTGACCCATAAATGTCACCATGCACTAAAGTAAAGTCAAAATGGATTAAAGATCAAAATGTTAAAATAGAAGCACTAAGTCCACTGAAAGATAAAATAGGTAAAACTCTTGAAGAGACAGGTATAGGCAAGGACTTTCTGAAAAGATTGACAGAAGCACAAGAAATAATACTGAGAATCAACAAATGGAATCTTATTAAATTAAAAAGGGTCTGTACAGCAAAGGAAACAACCAGAAGAGTGGAAAGACAACCTATGAAATGAGGAAAAAATGTTCAACTATTCCTCATGTAGAGGACTAACATGTGGAATATATAGAGAAGGCAAGAAAAAATACTCTCTGAAGTAAATGACTTAACCAAAAATGGCAACTGACATGAAGACACTTCTCAGAAGAAGTACAAATGGCCAATAAACACATGAAAAAATGTTCAACCTTGGTGGCCATTAGAGAAATGCAAATTAAAACTTGATTGACTTATCATCATACCTCAGAAACAATGGCAATCAGCAAAAACAATTATATAATAAATACTGGTGAGAGTTTGAGAAAAACCTCTTCTGCATTGTCAGTGATAATTTAAACCACTACAACCATTGTGGATACCAGTGTGGAGATTCCCAAAAAAATCTAGAAATAGTTCTATCTGACCCAGCTATCCCCCTTTAGGTATCTTCCTCAAAGAATAAAAGTCATCATATTATAAAAATATATGCATACTCATGTATATAACATCAAAATTTATAATAGCTGGACCTTAGAAATAAGGTGTAGGCCCATCAAAAGATGAATGGATACACAATATTTGGTATTTATTTGTAGTGGAGTACTATGTGCCATAAAGACAGATAAACTTAAGGCTTCGATAGGCAAATAGATGCAGAAATAGGAAAATAGAGGCAAAAATAACAATAGAGGCTCTCATAGGCAAACAGCAACAAATAGAACATAATTTTCAGGGAAATAAGACACACAGAAGCTTAAATATCATGCTTTCTCCTGTTGCAGAAACGCAATAGATCTATACATCGATATCTGTGTCTGTATATTAATATCTCTCTCAACAGATAGACAGACAGAACAAGATAGAATATGAATACATAAAAAGTAGAGAGAAGTTCAACAAACTTCCCACATTATCTATTCCATAGTTTTAAAAATATTTTAAAATATACGCTAATTTGTTCATATATATTAGTTTTCTTTTATTCTTTACAAATAAGATTTTGTTTTTTTCCCTTTCTCCTTCACAGAAGTGTCATTTAACATTTTGTCCATGCTTTTAATATCATGATAAAGTTTATTAACTACTCTTATTCTCTAAATATTTTATTATGAATTTTTTTTATAGAAATACAAACTGTTTTTATATTTTCTTTAATATTATCTACTGGTATTACATTAAAATAAAAAATTTTAAAGTTACATAAAGTCACACCATACTCCTTTTGTTTTTTTCTATTTTTAATAATTAATTTTGTGGGGTGTTTTTTTTTTTTTTTTTTTGCGGTACTGGGGATCGAACTCAGGACCCTGTGCTTGCTAGGCAAGTGCTTATTCCACTGAGCTATATCTCCAGCCCCGGTATATTTTAGATATACACAATGATCACATTCATCATAGGGAATTTGTACCTATACGTGATATATCTGATTCTTCTTTTTCATGCCATCCCCTCACCTTCCCTTCCCTTAACCCTTCTTCCCTTCTTTATTTACAAAGGCTTTGTACTTTACTTTAAAAAGTCCCTATATTTCATGAGCTTCTTAAATTACAAGCTGATTCTAAGAAGAATGATTAGAAGCTGACTCTAATGAAGAATTTTGAAATGAAAGATTTAATCAATATCTATTTTCCTATTCTATGTTTTATTCCTCAATTAATCTCTCTTCAATGAGAGGTTGTCAATGGAGTGGAAGAATTAAAGCAGTGTAAGTCTAAACTAAACTCTGCACCCTTGCCATTGGCAGCAAAATTGTTTCATGACTAAGCAATAATTCTCAATCTTCTTCCACTAAAGTGAAAATATATGAAGATTAGTTAACATAATACTAAAAGCAATGGCTAACAAGTATTGAAGCATCATTATGTGTTAAAATTTTTATATAGATTATTTGTTTCAAAACTGACAAGCCAGACACCTTCAGGAACCCCAGTAAGTCACCACTGCACATCCCTGACCAACATGGGAGGAAGGCAGGGCCCCAGGCACACTCTAGGACCTCAGTGGCCACTCATCACATCCATAGTGTGTCTGTAGGTGCCAGGCTGAACCCTAGACCTCTTCAGGAAACCCGGTGAGCCACTTCTGTGCTTCCCTGACCAGCATGTGATGCAGATGGAGCCCCAGACATTCTCTGGAGCCTTGGTGGACATTCCCCAAGCCCCTAGCATGTCTGCGGGTGCTAGGCTGAAACCCAGACATCTTTAGGAGCCCCAGTGAACAGTTCCTGCACCTCTTCCACTATTGTGCGAGGCATATGAAGCCATGGAAATCTTCTGGGACCTTAGTGCTCACTCCCAGAGCAACGTGCTCCTCCCTGGGAGCACAGCTGAAACCTAGACAGAGTCAGCAGCCTCTTGGACTCCGTGCTTACCGCCGCCCTGCTGGTGTGGGAAGCAGGTTCAGTCCTGGGCAATAACTGAAGCCATGGTAACCACATGCTCAACTCTCCTGCTCTTGGGCATACTGGACTGAAATCCAGACAGTTCAAGAACTCCAGGGAGCCTCCTCCACCTCTCCCACACATGCCTGGGAGCCAACTGAATGCAAGAAAGTTTTGGGAGCATCTGGAACCCCACCTTGCAAACACTCATCAGCACAGGGACTGCACTGAGCACTGGGATCTTCAAACAATCGTCCTGCCACTCACACACAATCCGAAGAGAGAAGGCTGAAATCCAGGGAACCTCTGGATCTTTAAAAATGAGAAAACAAAGGAGCAAAAAGCAATGTCAGACCTCCACACCACCCAGAACAAGTCCAGTGGACATCAACACAGAAGAGCCTGGAAGTCACATACCTGAAACTTCTGAAATTATAGCAACTGAAGTAAGGAAGCAACTATGTAAGGCCATAGAAGACATCAGATCGAAATAATGTCTCAGGTAAATTTAAAAAATGACAATAATAAAGAATTGCTCAGCATATCTAAAGATGGCTTTGATAAGTAAATAGAAGAGCATAGATAATTCATGGAAATCTTGACTGAACAATATAGAAAAGAACTAGAATGCAAGAAACACACTCATATATCCAGGAAATTAAAATTCCATTGTAAACTTGCAAAACTGCCTGAACTAAGTTGAAGATAGACTTTCAGACTTGAAGACAGCATTGCCAAAAATGAACATGAAAGGAAGGACCTCTTAAAAAGAAACCAGAAAATAATAATTCAACAACTGCAAAAAGAATCAAAGACAAACAATATCAGATTAATAGGTATCAATGAAACTGCAAGTGTCAACACAAATCACATAAAGACTATTTGTAAAAATAATAGTAGAAAATTTCCCAGGCATGGAAAACGAAGCAGACATACAGATAAGTGAAGCATCTAGAACTGCAGTTAACCATAACCAAAACAAATCTATACCCAGACATAGAGTGATCAAGAGCCCAGACTCAACAAAAGACCAGAACATTAAAAGTGGTTAGAGAAAAGAAACAGATCACCTATAAAGGAAAGCTCATCAGAATCACAGCAGATTTCTGAACTCAATGCAAAACATCAAGTCAATAACAGCTTGGAGTGAAATATTTCAGGTACTGGAATAAAACAACTTCCAATCCAGATTAATGTACCCTGAGAAATTATCCTTCAAACTTAATGGAGAAATAAAATATTTTCATGATAAAGAAAGCTGAATTAATTGATGAACACAAAAAGAATCCTACAAAGCATACTAAAAGATATTCTAGAAAGAGATAAAACAGATGAAAATTACAAGAACAACAGCAGAAAGGATCCACCAAGCAGTGCAACCAATTAAACAGAGGAAAAAGAAAGGATCAAACAGCAGTAAAATAACACAACAACGATAAGCCAGTACATAACAGTTATAAACATCAATATGGAGGATCTCAATGAACCAAACAGAAGAAGCAGATGAGAAGAGTGGATAAAGACAAAAAATTCAACTATATGCTGTATACAAGAAACACATTTAACTCAAATGGATATTCATAGACAGAAAATTAAAGGATGGAGAACAATGCTCCACACAACAGCAACCCAGAAGGAAGGAGGGTAGCTATTCTGATTACAGACAACATGAACTCCAAACCAAGGACAATGAAAAGAGATAAAGAAGGTCACTGCATACTTGTGAGGGGAAAATTTCAAGAGGAAGAGATAAAAATCATAAACATGTATGCAACAAACACAAGAGCACACAATTATATAAGACAGATTTTAACAGACATGAAAAACAAAATAAGAAGCAACACAATCATGAGATCAAAGAGTAAGAATAATCAGTAAATGGATAGATATTCCTTGCTCATGGATAGGAAGAACCAGCCTTGAGAAAAGGACTTCTGAAATTGTTATACAGATTCAAAGCAATTCCAATGCAAATACCATTACAATACCTCCAAGATCTACAGAAAACACTCCTAAAATTCATCTGGAATCAGAATAGACCCAGATTAGCAAAAGCAATACTGGGCAACAAACACAAAGAAGGTGGCATACCTATTCCTGACTTATAATTATATTACAAGGTTTCTGTGATTTAAAAAAAAAAAATCAGCATGGTATTGGCAAAAAAGAAAAAACCAGACCTGAGGATCAATGACACAATGTTGAAGATGTAGCCACAACCACAGACACAGTCAGCCAACTTATCCTTGATGAAGGGGCCAAGCAAACTTGCTGGAAGAAAGACAGCCTCTTTAATAAATGGTGCTGGAAAAATTGGTTCATCGCATGCTGAAATTAGACCCATGTCTATCACCATGCACCAAACTCAAATCAAAATGCATAACAGATCTAAATATTAAATCAGAAACACTGAATCTACTGGAAGAAAAAATAAGTAAAAGTTTTGAAGATAAGAGTAGGCAGAGAATTCATGAACAAAAACTAGACTGCATGGGAAATACTTCAAAAAGTTAACAACTGGGATCTCGTTTTATTGAAAAGTTTTGGCACATCTAAAGAAGTAACCAGTAGAGTAAAAAGAAAACCCACAAACTGGGAAAAAATTCTAGCCAGTTGTCCCTCAGATGAAGGACTTCTACTGAAAATGTATAAATGTAAGTGAGAAGGTCATTTTGCTCTTGTCTCTTCTTTAAGAAGCAAGAAGTAGAGCTTTGATTTCACTTCCTAGTAACATTTGAGGGGACTGAGCAGAAACAATGTGACGCCTGCAGGTACCACGCAGTGTTATTACCAGTCCATCAGTATAGTGTCAGCCAAATCCAGTGGGAAGAAGAGCTTCTGTCATTCTCTAGCATTGAGGAAACTGAACAAGATAGTAGGGATCAGGGCTAGACATCTTTCCACATCCTGGTGTTAGCAGATCCCAGAGGAAGATGAAATTACACAACTACCCAGCAGCAAACTACAAGGTGAAATGAGGAAAAGGTTCCTCTGATAGTGGAGCCCAGTGAGGAGGTCAACTTTCTGTCCCAAATGGAATAGAATATGGAGTGAGGCAGTGTGAACAGAGCTGGTGGTCACTCTGCTGCCTCACCACGCAAATACCATTGGAATAATAAAGAGGATTGAACCTGCACACATCATCAAGGAAAAAGAATAAGGTGCTAGGAGGATTAACTTTCAAGTTCATGGTAAATAAAATGATCCAACCAGGAAATGGGTAAGAGACGTCATCGTACATTTCACCAAAAATGATATAAGTAGGTAAGAAAGTACATGAAAAGTACATCACTAGTCATATGGTGTGCAACTTGAAACCGCAAGGACCTGTCTGCAATTATTGGAATGAGTAAAGTTTTTAAAAGGAATAGTATTAACACCAAATACTGCCTGGGATGCAAATTATCCTCATATATTTCTGATGGCAATGTAAAATGGAGCAACTACTCCTGAAAAGATTATAAAAGTGTATTACAGCACTGGATATGTTCTTGCTATCTAGCAATTGTGCTACTAGGAAAAAAAGACTCCATATATCTCAGAAAAATGAAAAAGTAAAGTCTACACAAACTCCTGTACTGAAATGTTTATAACAGCTTTATTTGTAATAAACTCCAAACTGGAAACAACTTTTTGCCCTTTAAGGGCAAAATGTGGCATATACATCTTATGGATTATGACTAAAAAATGAAAAGGAAATATTGATACACCTAAACATGGATGGATTGCCAGGGAATTGTAGGGGTAAAGCCAACCAAAAACTCAAATAATGTAAGATTTCACTTACAGCTTTGAAACAGCAAAATTCCAGAAATGGAGAAAAGATTAGTGGTTGTCAATGATGTGACATGTGAAAAAGAAAAAATTGGCTGTATATGTGAAAGGATAAAAAGAGGAATTCTCCTGATACAGCCCTTTGGATATTGACTCTGTTGGTGTTGAGAAAAGTCTACATGTGATAACTTGCAAAGAACTGTACATGCACATACATAAACACACAAATTAGAATAATACATAAAACTTGTAAGTGTGAAGGAAGTTGACGACACCTATGTCAATCTCCTGATTTTATATATGTATATATATATAAGTACATCCGGTACACACACACACACAGACACACACACACAGACACACACACACACACACACACACACATATATATATATACACATACATACATACATACATACATACATACACACAGAGTGATACTGATACCGCGGGGGGGACCAGTCTGAGACTACATAAGATCTTTCTGTAATTCCATAAACTGCGTGATGTGTATCTACAATCATCTCAAAACATTTTTAGTACGTATGTGTACTACGTAATGTTTATGTCCCTTGATGAGAGTTTCTGTGTGTACACAGCACATCTTAATTCCTCCTTTTACCCCCTTTCCTTTTGCTCCCAACCCTTCCACCCATCACTTGTACCCTTTCCTTTTTTTTCTTTTTTAGGTACATGTTTGCAGAACATAATGTTTATATCCCTTGTGAGGAGTTGGTACATGTACATAACACATTCCAATTCCATTTTTCATCTCCTAATCTTCTCCTCCATATTCTCTTCCTCTAGCTCCTGACACTCTTCCCATTTGAGAAAACATATGGTATTTAAGTTTGTGTCTGATGTATTTCACTTAACATTACAGTCTCAAGGTTCATGCATTTTCCTACAAATCACTCAAATGTATTTTTCCATATGACTGTGTACATCTCCTTTATGTATAAACCTTTCTTTATCCATTCATCTGTTGATATGATAGGGCAAGGGTGAAACCATTTGATTTTTGTTCATTTTCTTTTTGTTACTCCGTTTAAGAAGTCACTTAAATTCACTTAAAGTATAGATGAACTCACTCACTCCTCACCCAATCCCCTTATAGAAAGTCATCAATCACTGAAGGAAAACAGAGCCATAAAAGAGAAACAGAACAAATGGATAAGTAGGATAAATGTTAAACCACAGTGGCCACCCAAGATCCACATGACCAAAAACATCTGGGAAAAGTAAATCTTGTGACAATTGTGTGACATTCTAGTAAAATTTCCAAAACTGAAGTAATGGTTACTATGGGAACTTAAACAGTACTTAAAGTAGTAGTGGAGCTCAGCTCCATGTGGAAATCTCTGGCTCCCTGTCTGTGACTGTCCTTTAGCTGGCTCATCAATAAAGCTTTGTTCATTGCTGCACTTTCAGGCTCTTGTAAGTTCCTGACTCATTGGACTCATTTGCCATACCAGATGGTGGACTTCTAACATCTAATTATTATGAAATGTGCTGCCATCCACCTGGGTATTATAGTTTGTGTCTAGATGACACCCCCCAAAGCCACATGCACTCATGGGTGTGGCCTTTTAGAGCTTATGATTGATTTGTGATCCAATGCTGGGATTGTGGGTATGAGTGCTTCACCCTGCCTGGTGCAGGTACTCTGCACAAAATAAGGTAGGAAAAGAGGCTTGCTCTCTAGCTCCTTGCTTTTTGCTTTTCTTGCGTTTGTTATTTTCTGCCATCCTGAACTGTTGCCCTCTGCCATGTGCCACTCTGCCTTAGAGCCAGCTGAGTATGGACTTAAACCACCACAGACTGAGCAAAATAAAACTTTCCTTCCTTAATTCTGGACATCAGGTATTTTGTCTCAGCAATGAGAGAAAAGTAGCTGAGACAGAATTTGGTACTGAGTATGGGATCATTGCTGTGACTAGACCTGACCATGTGGTTTAACAGCCTTTGGGAATGTCTTATGGGAAGAGTTGGGAGAGGTTTGGGGATATCACCTAAAAGAACAGTGTGGGAATACCTTAGTCTATGCTGCATGGGAAATGTGGTCAGAGCTCAGAAGACCAGAAGGTTGAGAGAAATCCTGCCTGTAAAAAACAGATATGTGAGGTTTCTGCAGGGAAGGACTCTATTGCTTGTTGGACTCCAGATGCTATGTATTATGGCTTGGCAGAAAGTTTATATTTTACTCTTATCCAGAGACATTGCCTGAGACTGAATATAAGGACAGGAGACTAATTAATCTGGCAAAAGAAATTTCAAGGCAGTGAATGTTAAAGTGGTGGCATGGCTATTGATGGGGGATTTTAGCCAGGTTTATACTGAAAATCATGAGTGAAGAGGCCAGAAGGATGATTTAAAACATTGAGTTTAACTGAGAAATAAGCTCCAGTAAAGCTATGGATTGTAAAGTTAGAGCTGAGGAGGTCTTAATTGCTGAGAAGGAACAGAATAGAAAAATGACCTGAGGACATCACAAGCAGAAGCAAGTCTCTGCCCTTTGCAGACTCAAACCTGAAAAGATGAAATATTTTGCTTTGAGGAGGAAGTCACAGAGAACCATGTTCCATTATGGTGGCAGGCATACTGTGTTCCAGAATGGTGGCAGAGATATCTGCACCAGGTTCAAGAGTGGTGGTGGCATAGAGAATTTGTTGCTCAGAATCAGGTTCATAGTGCTCAGTGATCTAGGCACTGAACACCAACAGCCAACAGAGAAAAAAGCTTGGCTACTGCTCCAGCTGGCAATAGACTTTGTCATCATCTACATGGTCCTGGTTTTAGGCTCATGCAACATGCAAGAGTTTTGAGGTTGAAAAGGCTCCCACCCTGATTTCAGAAGAAGGCCTGGGAAGTCAGGAAGTGTGCTCCTGAGAGGGAAGGGTGTGAAGCTGTGAGGGTGAAGCCAAAGGTACATTGGAGACCTCAGAAAATTTAAGAATCCAGGAACATCTAAGGAAAGCTGCAAGAAGGAGTAAAGCAGGCCGAAGGGAGAAGTCATGGTAGCTACAACTAACAGAAGTGCCATATGGGTGGAGCTACCCAAGCTCTTTGGAGCTCACAACTTACCACAGATTGCTTTGGATGTTCTCCATGGAACTACAGGACTCAGTGTTTGCCCTGCTAGATTCTTTTGTACTCCCTCTTTGTACCTTTTGGAATGGTAGTGCTTATTTTGTGACATTGAATGTTGGGAATGTTTAACTTTGCATTTGTACAGGGGCTAACAGCTAAGAGTTTGCCTTACATCTCAGAGGAGATTTTCAGCAATTCTGAAACTAGTAGGATTTAGCAAGTCTTAGATACGGACTGAATGACTTTTGCATAAAGGGATGTCCATGAATGAATGTTTGGGGGACTGGGGAAGAATGTTAAGGTTTGTGTCTATATGTCCCCCCAAAGCCTCATGCAGTTGTGGGTGTGAGCTTCTAGAGTTTATGATTGATTTGGGGTCCAATGCTGGGATTATGGGTATGCCACACCCACCCTGGGGGGGGGAGCCTGCATACAGTGTAAGGTAGGGAAGGAGGCTTGCTTTCTTGCTATTGTTTTGCTATTTTCTGTTGCCATGAACTGTTGCCTCCTGTCATGTGCCACTTTGCCATAAAACCAGCTGAGTGTGTGCTGAAACTTCCACCATTTGTGAGCTAAATAAACTTTCCTTCCTTAGTCCTGGGCGTCAAGTATTTTGTCAAAGCAAAGAAAGTAACTGAGACAATAGGTATTGAGGATTTATTGATAGGTTATTTATAAAGCCTTTCATTTCTTGTTATTGGGTTATGCAGACTTTTGAAATTTTTTGGTTCAATTTTGGTAATTCTTATGTATCAAAGTATCTACCTGTTTCTCCTGAATTCTCCAATATATTGGCCTACAGGTTTATAAGTAGTTGCTAATAATGTTTTTTGTTTCAGCAGCATCTTTTGTGATTTCATCCTTTTCCTTTTCTAATTGTGTTGATTTGGGTCTTTTCTCATTCTTTTGTTGTTCAATTGGCTAAGGATTTATCTGTGTTGTTTTTTTGCAGATTTAGTACTAATATCAAAATATTTTATCTACTTTGAATGGATTTTTTTTATTTTAAAGAGAACTTTTCTAAATAACAATAGCACAATGCCAACATCATAGATGAAAACAAACCAAAGTAAAAACATTAAGAATGATACACAGTTTGAGAACAAAATGATAAGGATTAATAGTGGTTATTACATGACATATTTTATCTTCATCCAAGTCTCAGATTCATTAATTTTTTCTATTTCTTTTACTGTCAATTTTATCACTTTCTGCTGTCATATTTATAATTTCATTCCTTGTACAAGGTTTGCGCATGGATTGTTCCTGATTTTCTAGGACCCTGAGGTGGATCCTTAGGTTATTTATTTGGGCTTATTTTGTTTTTGTAATATGAGCATCCGCAACTGTAAGCTTCCCTCTCAGGACTTCTTTCATTGTGTCCATTAAGTCCTGGTATGCTATACTGACATTATCATTTAGTCCTAGAAACTGTTGTATTTCTTCTTTAATTTAATCTGTAACCAGTTGTTTAGTTAAGCATGTGCTGTTCACTGTCCATGTATTTGCAAAATTTCTATGTTTTTTTTGTCATTGATTTTTAATTTCATTGTGGTATAGTCTCATAATATGCATGAGTATAATTTCAGTTCTTCTACACTTACTTAAAGTTGATTCATTGGCTACTATGTGGTTTATGGTGTAGAAGGTTTCATGTGTTATTGAAAAGAATATTTGTTCTATAATTGTTGGAAGTAACATGTCGGGTTTTTTCCAGCGTGGAGAGAGAAGTAAAGCAAATTATAAAATACGCCTTTATTGCTGGCGTGGGGAAGATCACAGTAGGGGAACAAAGAAGGCGTGGAACTTCCGAGGGCGTGCCGCAGGATCCTGGGTTAAGTAACCCCAGGCAGGAGGCGGGGATTAGGAGGCAGACTGACTTAGTGAACCAGGAGTGGGCGGGAGCGTGGGAAAGGGAAACAGGATATTACAAAAAGGTGGGTAGGGGGGTTGTAATTTGACTCAGGGGAAAAAGGGTGGCGCTTAGCATATGACATTTAAAGGCCCACACCAGACTGACTTGGCACCATACTGGCTGAGCGCAACACATGACCAGGAGTGCCATATTGGCTGGTTGCTGTAGTAACTAGTCAGGAACTACAGTGAGGCGAAAACCAAACATAACATTCTGTAGATATCTATTAAGTCTATTTAGTGAAAGGATTTCTTCAACTGTGACATTTCTTTGTGGACTCTGTCTAGTTGACCTACTTGTGATAGCAGCGTATTGATGTCATCCACTCTTTATGCAGAGATTCATAAAGTTTAGTAGTTGTATTAATAAAGTCACAGGCAGTGTGGGAGTGGAGAATGAATAAACCTTCTATGAGCACATGACAGTCTCACATGGCTTGGTGCTGCTCTTGTGGCATGGGAGGCCTCTCTAACACAGGCCTGAAAACATTTTCTTCAAGGTAAACTGTGATATATTTAAAACCAGATCAATTCAGCAAACAATATTGTTATGTTTTACTTAGCAAAATTATTCTACATTTCTGTTACAGATGCAGAAATGCCTCTGGAGATGCAGAAATGTAGATCACAAGTAATCATGCATTTTTACTGAAACATTAAATAATAAATGAGCCATGCCTAAAATTATTCCTTAAACTGCTCCTGTGCTTTGAATATGTTGTATGAATTCAGAGTCATACAAACTGATCTTTTAAGATCACCAGTACTCTAAAACACTTTGGTAATAAACACATGTTGTTCCTCTAATCTACAGAAAGATTTAATTCTGATATTATGCTCAACATTCTATGATAAATATATGTTAGAGAAAAATACTAAATATTAATAGCTCTATTAAAATATTATAGACATTTGAAAAAGGAAAGGAATCAAGAGATGGGAGGAGGCAGGAATGGTGGATGAGGAAAGGAGTTAGATGTGTTATGCACATGTGCCAACGTCCCAGCAGCATGAGCATCATGCACTACATACATGTTCCAGTGAATTAAACAATTAATAAATAAAGAATGTGAGAGGAGAAAAAAGAAATACTATTCATATTTATCGCATGTAACACATTGACATGCTCACACACATTCACAGAGTTTTGATGTAACTTGTTAATGCTGCGTAAATCACCTGTAGTCATGCATTTGATATTTTTGAATCATTTTGACCCAAGGTTACATTTAAGAAAATAAATGTAAGACTTTTATAAAATGTGTATTTTAACTTTCCATGAAGATATCTATTTAATATGAATGATGAGAAGTAGTTTGCAAAGCATTAGACTGTTTCTAATGGCACACAAATATAAACCAAATATTATTATAAAGATAAGAAATAAAAAAAATTTATAAAAAGTAAATTTTAATTTTCAGTGAAAGTGTGTATTCTAAATAAATAATCTCTTAAGGACCTTAAAACATACAGTGAAATAATGACAAAATATAATGCTATTTGTAACAAAATATTTATTATTCTTTTAGATCATTTTTTAAATTAAGTTTGGGACCAGAAGAATCTAAATGATACTCAGGGACCAGGTGTTAAAACAAGGACAGCACCTCAGCAAAGAACATGGTAGCTCCTTAGATGCGATAGATTGCCTCACAGGTTTTATTTCTAAAGTCTGGATACTTGAGTTGAAAGGATGAAGATAAAATCTACAGGAAAACTTTGAAAAATAAAAAGTGATGTCAAATCAGAACCCAAAGGAAAAAGATCTACTATAGGCAAACAAACAAAAAAATTTAATTAAAATATGGAACCGCTGTGGGAAAAAATACCACACAGGATACAAGTTACATGTAAACATCATTGGTTAAGAGTAAAATGCCATCAAAGGAAGACCAGAAGAAAGGTGACTGAGTTATCATTAAAGGCAACTGAGTTAGATAGAAATATAGGCAGTCAGACAGGACCAGACCCTTGAAGGAGCCAGCATGAAAGACAATACCTGCGGGCAGACCTCAAGGCAAAAGGGGCTAAACAAATGCACCCACATCCCTCCCTAGGTGTAAACATCTGGGATTGATATTCTAAATAAGTAACAACCACCTTGAGAAAGCCAGGAAGAGTCATTAGCCTGACCCCCGACAGGAAAAGCCCCAATCTGTATTCATGCCCACTTGCTTCAGGACTCGCTTCCCCATCTGATCCCAGTTCGCTCAGTTTTACCTGTACAGTTAATACTTGTAGTCTTATTGGCGGACCATAGTTTTGTCCATTTCCCCTACCTTGGACCACCTCACCTCATGTTTTTTCTCTATAAAAGTCCCTAGAAAAGACAAAAGTCCTGGGTAACCCACTTGGGGCCCCCCTTCTATCCCTCTCTTACACAGAAGCTTTCTTTCCCTCAATGAATATATTCTTCTCTTAGCCTCCGTTTTTCCTAAAATTCATTCTTCGATTTTAAAGAACATGAACTCGCCTCAGATATCATTCAGGTTGTGAGTTTTTATTTTCCTGTATCATTACGACTGGAAAGAACCTTACTGACCTGAGCGGCCATGGGTTTCGTGAGTGTGGTTGAGTGAGCATAGCATAATATGGCAAACCATAAGATTCACAGATGTTTAAACGTTTTCAACAATAGAGATGATGATGATATAAGATATATATTTGCCCATATCCAAATTTTTCAGGGAAAAGGAAATTCTGAGTTGAAATACTGAATGAAATATCTAAATTGAGTCACTGAAGGTTTGTGTTTATATGTTTGAATATATATGTAGAAATAAAAGCTTACTCTTTAATAATATGGACATTTTTGTCACTATTTTTCTAAAGTAACAGTAGGCTCAAGAGAATCTTGTGGTCAGAGTAAATTTAAGTACAAAGTTAAGGATGAGGAAAAATGGAATGAGTAATATAAATCTAATTTTATTTATTTTTCAAAATTTCATGTAGTTTTTTACCTTCATCCCTTCAATTTAAGTACTCAGACATTTTTCTTCTAACTTATAACACTAAAGTTATATAGATATTGTGGATGTGAAAAATTTACTTTTTTAAAATATAAAGAATAGACAAAAAAGTTTTAAATTGGATATATTGATAGGGTCTAGTCAGATTGTGAAAGATGCTCAGGTACTTAAAGGATAAACTATATTTGCGTGGAAAAAACAGAGGAAAAAAATACCTTCTCAAATAAAAACTTGCAGAAAAGTACTTGGTGACTGTTGTGGAAATTTTTCAAACTCACTCTACAGCCATCTTAAAACTTCTGAAGAAAAGGTGCAATTCATGGGAAGGATCCTATTCTCTCAATATTTTAGGTAACAAAGCAGAGAATCTTCAGTTCTTTAGGGTAAATGTTACTAGTGTTAGCGAATTATTCAACACTAGGACTCTATTTGGTTTGTAAGGAGAAAAGCTTCCTGAAAAATTTTCCTAATAATTCATTCAATAAAACAGTTTGCTCTTCATAATTAAATTCCCAAAGCAATCAACATTTTCTTATACAAAATTTAGTAGGGCCTCTAATAGTGAAAAAATGGCTTTCCCCAATTATTCATTTTAAAAATTCATGAAGACTCTTTTTTTCTAGATACGTGTTTAGCTAATTTCTTATGTGTGTATGTATGGATATATATTTGACATCAGGAAGTGTTTATCTTGCTATGAATATCAGCCTAATACATTAAATTCAACAATGGCAAGCGTGTAACTTGTGTGCTTTATTTCATTGTAGAGGTGCATTGTCCTGTATTTATGGTCCTCAAACATGAGCTTGTTCAACAAGTACTTGAAGAGCTTGTCCAAACCCAGGTTTTGGAGTTGACTCTGAAGTATCTGAAGAGTAAGTCTAACCTGGAGCTCAATACATATCATTTCTGATAATTACTCAGATGATGGCAATATGCCAATCTGAACGCTACATGTCAAGAAATACTGATATAGGGGAAACACACCTGCTAAACGTCAAACTTGCCAAGTTCGTATCCCTTGCAATCAAAGAATGAATTCCAAAGGATGAAAGAGATTAAGAATAGAAAAATTTTATTGGGGAGTAGGAATAGCTCCTGAGAGACAGGAGAAGTCCTGGAAGTGAGTTACTACTCAGGCCACTTCTCTAAGAATGTTTTATGGAGCAAAATCAGAGTCTAATGTGCCACAAGTTATAATCAACCAAAAAGTTTACAAGTATACCTGCTTAAATAATATTGACCAAACAGACGAACAGGTTACATTCAGGGGTACATGGAAAGAACAAGGCATTTGGGGAAGGGACAGGCCTGGATGTTCTGATCTCTCACCTGAGTGACTGATGTCTCTTTGCACGTTACTGGACAGGTGATACCAGTTATAGTATAATACTAGTTACTCCTTATCCCTCAGGGAGGCCTGATTATTCCATCTTTACCTTGAGGCCTGGTTTTCTTCAGCTGTGCCTTCAGGTATAATTCTGAAGTCTTTATTTTCTTTGCTGATTTCCTTAACAGCCCTGTTATTCTCTGACTGTATATCCAGCCTACCTGCCTATAATGCTATTGCCATAGAAGAATATACATGGAAAGTTATCATCGTAAACTAAACTAATATACTACTTGCACATGTTTTGTGAAGGAGGTGGTTCTAATGCTATAATTAATATAAATGTATTTGCTATTCTATCAGCATATAATTTTCTCTCAGACTCCCAAGTGTATGTTCAATTTAGTTATTTTTTCCTCTTTTGATTCTTTTCCTTCACCTTTTTCTTTATCTTTCTTTCTTTTTCTCTGGGCTAAGAACAAATAATCTCATCAATCCTATATGCAAGCCTTAAATTTTTAACAGAAATGATATCTGTGTCCTAGCAGTTTAAACTGGCACAGACCTATGGTCCTGACCAAATTCCTCATCACATCTTCTATCCTAATATATAATCTGCTTCAAATATAGTTATCTCTCCTTTAAGCCAATCAAGCAGTTTCCACGGACTGCAGCGAACTTTATTACTGAAGCAAAGGCAATCCAGTTAGGCTACTGCAATGAATGGCATGCACATTACAAACTCTGCAGTGTCAGCATGTTTGTTCAATATTTCCACTTGCAAAAGCAATATAAATAGTGAAATATCGGAGTAAAGATATAATAAAATGTTAGGACATATGGCCAGATTTTCTTCTTACATTACTCAATGGAAGATTTTACCCCCAGGAATTTTTATTTAAGGCCAATAGACATACTTTTATTTTTTAATCTTTTCTATCCAGTTGGTTATTTTCCACTGAAATGTATCAGATTTTGTACAAAAATTCAGGCTTTTGTGTTTTTCCTCCAATTACTTTGGTGCTCAAACTGGAGAAGAAAGTGGGGCATTATTTTTAACATTAATACATGATTTTAAAGTGACAGAATGTACTTTGTAATGCATTTGCCAGGACATTTATATTAAATATTACAGTATAATAACAACATTTGTACAAGGAGCTATTTATTGCCAATTTTCTATATCACTTACAGAGCACATTTTCATGAATAATAAATGAAAATTTTTAAGCTTATAGCTTTGCTGGTTACGGGGTCATATTTTTGAAAATTCAAATGGATCTCATGTTAATCTCCACTTTATGACCAAAGAGAAAAATCACATTAGTACTATTAATGGTTTAAATTCAAGTGGACTGCATATGTATCATGTATGTGTAACATCTACCATATATCTCCTTTTCTTTTAATGCGAGGCTTCAATTTGTTCTTTATAAATAAAATGTATATCTGATAGATTTTGTAGTGATTTTACCAACCTGTCTCTAAATTAATGTATACATACTATGTAAATACATACCAGAAAGGATTTAAGATCTGACAATTTCTTTGATGTAAATAAACCTAGACATTTACACCTTTTGCTTGCTAAGGCAATAGGTACAAGTAAATTTGAAAATTCAAAATTGTTTAAAAATACTTATAACCTAATATAGGAAAAATGGAAGCTCTGCTGAAAGATAGTAAATTAAATTACACACAAATTGGTGAGAATGAGCCATAGTAGTCAGGCTTCAATATTTTAGAGGTGTCCATTTTAAAAGATCATCTTAAAACACTGCAAGTTTTACTTAAATAAATGTAAAAATTGTCAATTCCTCTAAAGAAAAATGATAAAGTTATTTTCATCCCATGCAAATTCAACTAGTCTCCCTTCTATGATTAGACTGACCCTCAATCTTTTAGATATCTTTGAGACAGCACATTTGCTTTTATCTTTTGAATGATTATTCCACTTCTATTTTCTTTTATTCTCACAACCTCTGCAGCTACCTCTGTAGCCACAAAAATGTTAGATTTTATTTTATCCTATCTATAACCAGTTCTTAAGTCAAAGCCTATTCAACAGGCTTCTGTTTGTGGAATTTGCTTCGCCGCAGACTCTGCACATGTTGAAACTATGGTGCTGCACCGGAGCAAGTTTTAGAGGCTGCAACTAACCTACCAACTCAGTGAAAACTAAGCTGGGTGTGACAGCAAACACCTATTCTTTTGTAATCAGATCAAGCTTTCAAAACTCTCTGAAAACTATTTTAAGCAATGGTAAACATCCTTCAACAAATGTATAAAAATATTCCTCTTAACTAACAGATGTTTAATGAAGTAACTACAGTGGTGCATAGCTTCCAAAGTACTGCTTTGAAACTTGTTCAGATACAGTGCTCTACTTTTGCTAGCAAATATTATGAAAGAACTTCTTTATCACCATGACATAGAATCTGTAGATATTAAATTTATTAACAGCATCTTTTAAAATCGGTATAATATTCTGTCATGAAGACAAAGGAAAATAAAAATAAATTTATACAAAAAGTAGTATATTTTACTTTGCATTTTATCAATAATTCAAGTACAAATGCATTCAAAATATAATGAGTAGACTTATTAGTGATCTACAAGTGCTGATTGATTCATCCCAGTGACTAGCACAATGATACACAGGTAGATTATCATTGTAATTCATTGAATATCTATCTATACATGAAATCTTAGAAATTGTCACTAAGAAGTATATCATATTGTTGAGATGGTGAAAATCAGTTAAGCAATACATTAATATTATTAAAGATACTAAAATCACTACTGAATTTTGGAAGGCTGTGAAAGGCCAAAGGGTCAGAGGGGAATCTATAAACTAAAGTCATAAGATGACATCTACGAAATGTCTCAGCCATGTTTATAACAATACCCCTTGTTCAACACAAAGGGCTCAATAAATTTATGTCTCAGATCATAAAAATGAAACCTAATAAATGTAAATGAAAAAAACTTTAAGGAAGAAAACTAATTATAGGGGCTGGGGATATAGCTCAGTGGAATAAGCGCTTGCCTAGCAAGCGCAGGGTCCTGAGTTCGATCCCCAGTACCACAAACAAAAAAAAAAGAAAACTAATTATAACTGATAGAATATTGAAATACTGTTAAGGTTTATTAGAAAAAGTCTTACTGATTATCGAGGTCAATTGACCATTATTATGAGATATGGATTCAAGTTTTGGACCTCAAAACCTCTACCAAATATAGCTAGACCTTGATTATTCAGCTGAAAGATATTTATATGGCTTGTCCAGAATAAAAAAACCTGACAGCATCATTTATGAAACATAGTTCATCTAAATTCCCTTGGTAATGAGTGGCCACCTCTGTTAACCAATTGGTTTACTTAAAGGAAAAACAAACGTGTTTTAAAACGAGAAGAATTTTGAAATTTGGAGCAAAAATTCTCTCAGGATAATCTCCTGCACTTTAATAGAAGGGAAATATGGTTTTTATTTCCTTGATGATTACCATTTAAAGACATGCATAAAAGACCAGTAAAAACTTATTTAGCTTTTTAAAAAATTTAAATACATTTTAAAGAGAAGGAAAACTTAACAACGAAGAATGTTCTGAAGCAAAGGTGGCAGGGTAGGGAGTGCCTCGTTTCTTATCTATAAGAGGGATAATTCAGACTATTTCTTCAAAAGACTTATTATTTGAATTTGGCCTCATACAAACAAACTGCCAGATATCTGAGGAAAGCACCATAAACACATATAAATCAGTGGAGGGAGAAAGTGGAGAGGAAAACTTAAAACAATATTCTTAAAAGGGCATTGAATCTATATTAAAAAGAAGAGGATTTATTTCTAAACATTCAAACAATAAAAAGCATCTCTTGGAAATAACAATACAATCAAAATAAACTAAAAATAGGAGATAAATTAGGAAAATGTATTAGATACTGAAAATTTTGGAGAAAAGGGGACAGAAAGAGACAGTATATTAAAGAGTCAATAAAATACACCAAAAATTGAATTATACAAAACCCAAATCTTAAGGACAGAGAAAACTATCAATCAAATAATTCAGTGAAATGACCAAGGACTATAGGGCTGTGAATTATAATTCTTAATAGTGGATGTGTGGGCCTGGGGATATAGCTCAGTGGAATAAGCGCTTGCCTAGCAAGCGCAGGGTCCTGAGTTCGATCCCCAGTACCACAAAAAAAAAAAAAAAATAGTGGATGTGTGGAGAGTTATGACAGGTAGTGTCTATGTATAATTGTTGCCTGGATTCTATTCATGTAGATTATTCTGTTCTTCAATATCCTAGAAATATATGGATAGCTACATAGGTAATCTTCATTAGCTTATTCACATTTCTCCAGGTTTCAGGATTTGTTTTTAAATCAGTACTGTAAAAATGAAATAGAAAATAATCTCAGATTCTCTCAAATCCTAAATTCAATGAATTCTAGTCTAGAGTTTAACCCACAGTGCTCCTTTTCCTCTTAATTGACGCATCAGTATCTCCATTTCCAGTTACTAATATGAGTTACATGTAAACTATTATTGATCAACAAGCAATACCATCTCAATAAACTCATTTTTGGAACCAAACTGTAAAAATTCCAATACATGAGTTAAAAGGAAACGGAAAGGTAAGTGAAACAGTAGTTCAGTAAAGCAAAAATAAACAGAAATAATGATTTCAGCTTGGTATATTTTCCACACTAGGATCCATTGCAAAGTAATTTGTTGCTTTTAGCATTATAACAAAATAATTACACATGTATGTTAGATTAATCATATACAATAGGCCCTAGTGATTGATTAATGCTTGTGAATTGTTTTAGCCCTCTCATTTATGATCAAAAGGCCATCAGTGTGCCATAATTTTACTTTATTTTCTAACTAGAGAAACATTTAACGTAAGGAATATAAATATATAAGGATTTACAAAATAGGCTTACAATGGCCACCGGCAGTGTGAGAGGCAGAAGAACTCAAAAGGGCTGCCTGTGCATTGGACAGCCAAAGGGTCCAGGCGAATGTTGAGGGGCTGAGCTCACTGTAGTGTCCCAAAGCCTGGATAATGCCCATTTCAGGAGACCAGAGGGTATGTGATGGAAGGCGGAAGAATCCACCGTGGGAGCCAGAAGATGGAAGTCTCAGATGGTAGTGAAGGCTGGAGCTTCTCCAAAGGAGCAGAAACGAGCTTCCTTTCTTTGTTTCCCTTTTATTCCGTTCAGGAGATATGCAATATTGGTTGCTATCACTCACATGCAGACAGGGTCTTCTGTCTTCAGCAAATCCCCTCAGCCACACCCAGAATTATGCTAATCTGATTTGATTGGGTGTTTCTTAATCAAGCTGACGTAATAGTTAACTATCACAATCCACCCCTTATCAACTTGACAACTGGACATATTTCCTCATTTTTCTAGCACTATTTCTTGGGACACCAAATTTTTTAAAACTAAGACATAAAGAAAATATGATCATACATCAAAAGAGCAATCAGTGACCCCTGAGAATCAGTGGCACTTAAAATAGTGTCAGCAATTTCTTAATAAATACAGAATTCATACTGGGCATGATGGCACATGCCTGTAATACCAGCGCTTGGGAGAATGAGGCAGGAGAATCATTGTGAGTACAAGGCCAGCTTGAGTTACAAAGTGAGCTCAAGGCCAGCCTGAAATGCATAGTAAGACCCTGTCTCAAAAAGGGCAAAAAATAAAAGAGAACTCAAAGTGAGTAAATGTTGTCTGTTACACGCATTGTTAGGAAATGTGCATTGAGATTGACAGTACTAAAAGAAAAAAGAAACAAGAAATAAAAGAAAGGGAGCAGCGAGCATAGAACGCATTTGCTAGCACGTTACGCTCACACCGGCAGGAGCTTTGTGTGCCTCCCAGGCACGTGGTTAAGGTATAGCGATGAACAGTCCAGCGGCATCACTGAGCGTGGATTATACAGGGGCGCTTATGGCTAATTGAAAGACAGAAAGCACACCCAAGTTACAGTGAAGTTCCAAAGCAGAGTAGGTGTTATCTGTGCTTTAAAAAAAATTCTTTGATTTAGGAAAAAATTTCTGAGCTTCCAAAATACCCTAGAAACCAAAACTAAAAAGAAAATTGACAGCCTAAAATCATCACCAACTAAAATTCATTTCAGTGAAAACTTGGTAACTTAAAAGCAAACAAATTTGAAGAAAAATTTGCAATACCTATGACAGAAAATTTTCCTTGTTTGGCAAAAATCATACACAATTTAAAAAGTGAGATAATGTTAGTACAGATAGTTATGAAGTCATATAGATAAGCTACCAAAAAAGTTTGTGTGAGAACACAAACAAAAAATTAATAAACTTAGGATCTGAATAAATAAAAATACATATATATGTGATGATTATTAATAGTTCGTTTTTGGAGTCTTTGGAAGTAGTCATATTCACGTTTTCTTTATAGGATATATTGTCAGTGTTTTCCCTACAAAGCAATTTCTCCACACTGCACTAAATTTTAAAAGCCTCTGCTCCTTGTCCAATATTCTGCCTGATATAAATTTACCCAAATTTACCCAGTGACTTTCTTATGGGATTTGTCATAATTATATTTAATATAGCAACAAAAAATGGAAATAACAAAAACACCAGTTAGAACATCCTAAATAAATTATAACTTACCGTTAAATTTTAAACATAAACAATCAACAGAATAAATGAAACAGGTTGTTATCCATCATTCTTTAGATGTATTATTCTGAACAGTAAGCAACCTTTACAATAGTGGTTGTGTAGCAAACTTTACATTTGGATTCAATTTGAATGAGGCAATAGAAAAGAATTCTGCTTCTTCATTATATAAATTATTTTACTTTTTAACCATATAAATTTATTTTAATGAGTAATTTTATTTTAAAAGAAATAATATGAACATTTTAGGAATTTGAAGAATTGGTTTCTAAATAAAAGTTCTCTGGAATTTTTAATACTGTAATATTTTTATCATATTAAAATATGAGCTTTCCAGAAATAAATGTAAAGAATTTTTAGAAATTGAAGCATAGCTTTCTATTGATACAATGTAATTTAGAGGTATTAATCACTTCTGTTCATCATTTCTAATATATCATTAGTAATTCTCAAAATTACGCAAATGGATATTGCTTAGTAATCATGAACCAAGCTCTGAAGTCCAAAAAGTGAAGCTGCCCTCAGAGTACTGGTTGCTTTTGTGCCCGATAATGTGTTAAGTAATGGCCTTTTATACCATGACTGTTTTGTGAGCTAAAATACAGTGTCATTGGAACAACATGGATGATACTGGATATATCGTGTTAAGTGAAATAAGAGAGGCACAGAAGATAAGTGACACATGACTCACTTGTATGGGGAATATAAAAAAGTTGATTTCACATAAACTGAGAGTAGAAGAGGGGTTGCCACAGGCTCTGATAAGTAGGGGGAATGGAGGGCGGGAAAGTTTGATCAGAGGTTAAGGTTACAGTCGGTAGCAAGGAATGCTGGTGCATAACTGCACCGTAAAATGATTAGTGATAACAATTATGTACTGTATGTTTCAAGAAGTTAGAACCATAAATTAGTGACAGATGTTTGAGGTGATAGATATATTTAATCTAGTTATAAAAGATATTGATGCTTCATGTAAAGGTAGACATTGGTGTTTTTAAATGTAATTATTGAAAATGTAATTTAAAGAAAATGTAATTGCATTAAGTGCTTTTAATATAATTGTTGAAAATATAATTTAAAGGAAAACAAGAGAATGATTGTGATTTAATAGGGACATCTCTGTTCTTAAGATGTTTTTGCGTAAGTTACTCCATCTCCCTCAACTTCAATTTCAACATCATTTAGGTGGTAATGATAATATTTTTCTCTTATTATCAGAATTAAATTAAATTAATAAGACTTAAGAGTACACATACTATCACGACATGGCTATTAAACAAATTTTTGGTTGAAAGTAGCTTTCTGCCATTTCATGAAAATGAGTTTGCATAAGACAAGAAAAAAGTGTATGTATCAGAACAGTTAAAAGGGAGTAATGCATATTTAACAGTCAACTCCTCTTACACTCACTGCACAATTACCCTGAAAATTTAGAGAACTGTGACTACAGTTGTTTACAAATAGTAACCAAAAAAAGCCCTTGCTTGTATTCCTTGGCTCAACACTTTTATTTTATGAATAATAAAAATATTGAAATTTCTCTGGGTTTAAACTAATATAATCACCAAGGTCTTGCTGGACATTATAGGTTTAAAGTATATCCAGCGATATGCCTGTTCAGCAGCTACAATAGGAATTGAGCTGCAGGGACTCTACAGCCGCCCCTGCCCATGGTCTGACGCCTGTGCTGCTTGGAAGGGTAGGTTGGGAGCGTTCCGCTCCCAACAATCAGTTCAATCCCGGCCATGGCACTCCTGGGGCATTCAGGCTGGAATACTGGAACAGCTTTTCTAAATTTTTACTCTTTTCCTTTCAATTTTCCTTTTGATAGAAGCTATTCGGGGACAGTTCTGTATTATTTATTTCTTAAGAAAAAAAGGGAAAACTTGTGAACCTTATATGAACTATAGTAATGACATTTTAATTAAGTCTAGCACCTACTGACCCGATAGACCACGATGATAAAATCAGCCCCTGCAAACAAAAAATACAGCAATATGGATAGGCTTTGAAAACCGAGCTCTTCTGTGTGTGAAGGATAATGCTCTTACCACAATGTTTTCTAAAAATCTGTATTTTTTTACAATAGAAAATGAGGCCATGCTTTCATAGGCAGGATTGAATTGTAATTGATTTAGAAAACAATGATTATAACTCTTCACATTGATTAGGTATTTATGATGTGTCAAGCTCTGTTCTGGACAAGCGATGAGTTTCTTTCGGAATCTTTGTGACACCTTGGCACCGACAGTCTTGTTTCGCATCTTTCATCCAGTGGAGCGCAGAAAAGATAGTTCGTCTGCAACTGGCTGGCTGGGAGGGGGAGGGTCAAAGGCCGGACTCGGGCCGGGACTCCTAAGCTGCCCCCAGATGCTACAGTCATATCACCAGTTTCCTTCAACCTGTGTCATTTGCCTCTACAAAGTGGAAAGTGTGTGATCCGTACTTACAAGAGTTTGTGTGAGAGTGTCTGTCCTATCCCTTACAAAATTATACTGTTTGACACTAAAATTGCAATGCATTGAAATACTTAATAAATCTTGAAATAATTATACACATAAATATATACTTACTAAAGTAAGTCATGGGCCTTTTAAGTTCTAACAATTTCTTCTATATACCTCAAAAGTATATAAAGCTTGTCTTTAGATTAAATACTTACAGTAATACACAATGCCAAACTATTTTACAAAAAAGAATTAGGTCAAATTGTTCATATTTTAAGTAGTTGGAAATACATACACAAGTCTTGCACTGCAAATGGTTTTAAATTGTCTATTGGATCAGAAAATATACCCACTATATGCTAAAATTGCCCATTCAGTGCTGATTTTTATATAAACAACATGGAGAGCGTTTACCTTCTTGGGGCGTCATGTACCTATTATTTGCAGTGGTGCTTATGTTCTGTACTGACCAGATAGTATGATAGGTCAACATTAATCTGTCTCCCCAAATAGATTTCATGAGCTATGATAATTCTCCAAAGGCAAGTGTTAAATTATATCAAATTCTAGGTTTCAAAATATATGATGAAAGTGAGTCTTACATGTCTTTTGGTACAAAAATGTTTCATAAAATTGCAATCTATAATCCTCATCTTTTCTCCCATATAATTTTTATCTTAACTTTTCTCTACAGCATAGTAGCAGTATCATTGTGAATGGCTTTGCAACCAAAGCTAGAATTTTCAAGATAATATTTTGCCATAATATTTTGAGTGTATGACTTTACCTTGTTAAACTTAATGTTAATTAATTGAAATTAATGCTAGTATTCAATACTGATATATGTTTCTAGGTGTGTATAAATATACCCAAAGAGATACTGAGTAGTTCCTTACAACTTCCCCAGTATCCCTCATTACTCATGTATCCCCTTGGGATAATCTTTTTTCTGTTAACTCCCATGCTATTCCCCCGTTTAATCAACAGGTATTTTATGAGGGAAGCTAAAACTTTCAAAGTAATTTAATGGCAAAAAATTAATTCAGTTAAAATATTACTTCAGTTAGAAATCTAATGATCAAAGAGATTAGGCTAAACCTGGAAAAAGGGATAGGAAATTAAAGACAAAAGAGAAAAAGAAAAACTTCTGGGGTACTACTCAAGATCATTTAAGGGAAGAAAACATGAAGAGTGAAGAGAAAGAGGCTTAAGAAGTATACTATGAGTGAATTTTCAGCTTTAATAATTTCTTGAGAGATTGTATGCTTTCAATTTCTGTTTTAGATCCCATATTTACACATTTTTTAAAGTGATACAAAGCAAAGATGGGAACAAGATGCATAACATGCTTCAATGTGGACCAATATGTGTGTGGGTGTGTCTATACTTGTGCGTGTGGAATCACACAGTACAAGTGAAGGAGGTCACGTGTGTTTTCAAGTCAGACTCTTCTGAGAATCTTCAACTTTATATCTCACCATTAAGTCATACATATTCTTCCTTAAAACTTTAAAATTAATGTGCATTTATTATTTGTAAGTATATACCTGCCTAAATTAATACTTTTCTTGCCAAGTTGATATTTATTTCTTGCTTACATTTTTTGCTTTGTCTGGAGGATGTCTGATTTACAGTGATCCTCAGCAGGTAAGTGTTATTGTCACATCAATAATAAATTACTTTTCCATTAATAAATCAAGAAGAGTAGATTTTTTTTTTTTTCTTTTTCAGACAGGGTCTCGCTATGCAGTTCAAGCTGACCTTGACCTCACTTTGTAGACCAGGCTGGTCTTGAACTCACAATGGTCCTTCTGCCTCTGCCTCCTGTATGCTGGGATTACTTGTGTGTACCACTATGCCCGGCTTGGATTTTTCAATAAACCAAATATTTAGAGGAATAGGGAAATATTTTATTTTTTATTTTTGTGTGTATGTGTACTATTTTGTTTACTGATCTTTCTGAAACGTCAAAATTTTCATGGCTAATTGCAAGTTACAATGTTATTCACTACAAAAAATATTTTAATGCAATGTCTGCATTTCACTCTGAGGAATTTACCTGTGAACATTACCTTTGGACAGTAAAATCAGATCACAGACACAGGATAAAAATAGTAGTTGTGACAGTCATCCTTAAGATCTTAGTTACAGGGAAAAACAGGCAGGGTACTATCAAGTACAAAGATTTAGCAACTGCAACATTCTGCAGCCCTTCTGAGAAACTACTGAGGGGAAATACGTAGTAAATATCTGTCACATGGTGGTTCAGTCCACCACAGTAATCATTCTTCTACCTATGCAGTCAGATCACTGCTACTGTTTTTTATCACTGAAAACCAGACCCAAAGTCAGGCATTGCAGAGTTTAACTTGGGAAAGCTTAAGGTAAAGCATACCTATTACTAACTACTTTTAGACATAATTGAGACTACACTATTGGCGACTAGATGCACTCTCTGATTTAAAAAAAATCTGGTTAATACTGTGCAGTTAATCCTAGTTACCATATATATTTGTTGGTTGTTAACAGTGCAAAGTTGATGCTCCAAAAGAAATATAACAATCCACCAAAATGGTTGTATTTAACTTTCTCTTAAAGGCAGATGAACTAAATGTAAAAACTGGCTTTTCTTGGTATTTTATTTTAAAATTACTGATACATATTAACCGGAAAAATAAGTATAATTTGTGACCAACATCAACTAGTTTCTGCAAAAAGTTTCTAAGACAGATGCGTTTGTTATTCAATTTCCAAAAATAATGACTAACTGAAAGCATTTATATTCCTACAGCTTTAAGATAAATATTAAAAAGAAAATATAAAAAAAAATCTCTTAACTTTTGAATGGCCCACTTGGTTACATACAGTGTTTTCTCTTTCAATACTTTCTCAGTTTCAAAAGATATTTACTTGCTGCCAACAGGACAAACAGAATCTTCATTTCTATCATTTTAAAGTGTCAGTCTTTCCATGGTAAAATTGCAGGACAACTTGGCTCCCACAAGTCACATCAGCTGACTGTGGAGCTTCTCAATCTTCCTCACATCTTGAGCTTGATCTATTCTGTACACCAAACAAACTAAATCATCTGTTGATTTGATACACAAACTCCCGTTAGCGTGTTTATATTGGAGAACCACACATGCCTTCATCGGGTCCATGAGGTAGAGCTTCTACACCATGCAACTGTACTTCTCCCTGGTCTGGTACTGCACTATTCTGGCCTGGATTTGTTCATGAACTCTCTACCCACTCCCATGTCTTCAAGGTTTTTACCTGCTTTCTCTTCAAGAAGATTAAGTTTTTCTGGTTTAATATTTAGATCTGTGATCCACTTTGACTTGAGTTTGGTGCATGGTGGTAGACATGGGTCTAGTTTCAGTCTTTGGCATGCGGTGAGCGAGTTTTTCCAGCACCATTTTGTTAAAGAGGTTATTTTTCTTCTAGTTAGCTTGTTTGGCCCCTTTGTCAAAGATCATGTGGCTGTGTGTTTGTGGTGGCGGCTGTGTCTTCAACTATGTTCCATTCATCCTCAGGTCTGTTTTTTTGCCAGTACCATGCTGATTTTATCACAGTAGATATTTTAGTGTAATTTCAAGTCAGGGATTGTGATGCTACCTGGCTTATTCTTGTTGCCCAGAACTGTTTTTGCTATTCTGGGTCTCTCTGGTTTCAGATAAATTTTAGGAATGTTTTCTCTAGATCTGTGAGATATTCTATAGATATTTTCACTGGAATTGCTTTAAATCTCTATAACAATTTTGGAAGTATGGCCGTTTTCAAAATGTTCATTCTTCAGATCCACCAGCAAAGAATATCTTTCCATTTTCTGAAATCCTCTTTGATCTCTTTTTTCAGAGTACTGTAATTTTCACTGTATAGATTGATTTTTAAATATTTTATTTTATTGGATGCTCTTTTGAAAGGTATGGTTTCCTTAATTTCTCTCTTGGCATGTTTGTTGTTTGTGTCTAGGAATTCTATTGATTTTTGAGTTTTGACTTTGTATCCAAGTATACTACTGAGTCTGTTTATGAATTCCAGCAGTGTTCTGGTGGAGTTTTTGAGGTCTTCCACGTAAAGTATCAGGTCATCTGTAAATAATGATAATTTTGCTTCTTTCTTTCCTGTTCTTATTCCTTTTATATCTCTCTCTTATCTAATTTCTCTGGCTAATATTTCCACAATGATGTTGAATACGAATGGTGACAGTGCACATCTTTGTCTTGTTCCTGATTTTAAAGTGAAAGCTTTTAGATTTTCCATTTAGTGTGATGTTGGCTCTCGTTTTGTCATAAATGGCCCTGATCAGACTGATGTAAATATCATCTATGCGGATGTTTCTGTAGAGTTTTTAATCACGAAGACATGTTGGACTTTGTCAAAAGCTTTTTCTGCATCTATTAGGATTATTGTGTGATTTTTGTCTTTGTCTTTGTTGATATGGTGTATTACATGGATTGATTTGCATATATTGAACCATCCCTGCATCTCTGGGATGAATGCTACTTGGTCATGGTGTGTTATCTTCTCGATGATTTGATGAATTCTCTTTGCTAATATTTTATTGAGTATCTTTGCATCTATGTTCATTAGGGAGACTGGCCTATATTTGTCTTTCTTTGTTTGGATCTTTCTCTGGTTTTAGTATCAGTGTACTACTGGCCTCCAGAGACGAGTCAGGAAGAATTGATTCCTTTTCAATTTCATGAAAGAGTTTGAGGAGCTGGGGATATAGCTCAGTGGCATAAGTGCCTGCCTGGCAAGCACAAGGTCTTGAATTCAATCCCTGGTGCAAAAAAAAAAAAAGAGTGTTAGCCTTAAATCTTCTCTGAATGTCTTGTAGAATTCAGTTGTGAATCCATCAGAACCTTAGCTTTTCTTTGTTGGTAGGCTTTTAATCACGTTTTCAATTTCCATAATTGTATTGGATTATTCAAGATTTCTATATCTCCTTGATTCAACTTTAGTAATTCTTATTTATCTAGGAATCTGTCCATTTCTTCCATGTTTTCCACCCTAAGATTTGGAGAAAAGTTTTCAAAATAGACACTGATGATCTTCTGACTCTCTATAGGATCTATAGTGATTTTAAACTTTTGCATTTCTTATTGCATGAATTTGAGTTTTTTCTTTCCTTTTTATGATAAGATTTGCTAGGAGTTTATTAATTTTACTTATTCTTTCAAAGAACCAACTCTTTGATTCATTAATTCTTTGTAGTGTTTTCTTTGTCTCAATTGCATTCATTTCTGCCCTGATCTTTAAAATTTCCTACTTTTTTGAGTTTTGGCTTGACTTCTTCTTTTTCTAAATGTTGGAGTTACAGTGTTAGGCTATTTATTTGTTCTTGTTCTGTTTTCCTGATATGCATGTTCAGCAATATAAAAGGTCCTCTGAAAAAAAAAAAGTAAAAGGAAACCAGTATTCTTGAGACCATGCTATCACCAGCAATATTACTACTGAAAAAATTAATTGATCCTCCCTAAAATGGTGGGTACTTGTTAATTCAAAAATGTTTCTCCTAAGTTTTGGGCTGGGGATATAGCTCAGTGGAATAAGCGCTTGCCTAGCAAGCGCAGGGTCCTGAGTTCGATCCCCGGTACCGCAAAAAAAAAAAAAAAAAAAAAAAAA
>PVLD010012101.1:42500-61963 GCA_004027595.1 Dinomys branickii | reverse complement strand
AGTTTGATGGGAATTGCATTGAATCTGTACAACAGTTTTGGTAGTATGGCCATTTTTACAATGTTAGTTCTTCCTAACCATGAGCATGGTATGTTTTTCCATTTATTGAAATCCTCTTCAATCTCCTTTTTCAGAGTATTGTAGTTTTCACTGAATAAATCTTTCACATTCTTTGTTAGATTGATTCCTAGGTATTTCAATTTCTTGGTTGCTATTGTGAAGGGTATGGTTTCCTCAATTTCTCTCTCAGTCTGTTTGTTGTTTGTGTACAGGAATGCTATTGATTTTTGGGTGTTGACTTTGTATCCGGCTACGCTGCTGAATTTTTCAATTAATTCCAGGAGTTTTCTTGTAGAGTTTTTGGGATCCTCCATAGTATCATGTCGTCTGCAAATAGTGATAGTTTGACTTCTTCCTTTCCTATCCTTATTCCTTTTATTTCTCTCTCTTGTCTGATTGCTCTGGCTAGTGCTTCCAGAACTATGTTGAATAGGAGTGGTGACAATGGACATGCTTGTCTTGTTCCTGACTTTAAAGTGAAGGTTTTCAGTTTATGTACATTTAGTATGATGTTGGCTGTTGGGTTTGTTGTAGATGGCTTTGATCAGATTGAGGTAGAGGCCATCTCTTCCTATTTTTTCTAAGGTTTTTAACATGAATGTATGTTGGACTTTATCGAAAGCCTTCTCTGCATCTATTGAGATGATCATGTGGTTTTTGTCTTTGACTGTATTAATATAGTGTATTACATTAATTGATTTGCGAATATTGAACCATCCTGCATTCCTGGAATGAATGCTACCTGGTCGTGGTGTATAATTTTCCTTATGATTCGCTGTAATCTATTTGCCAGTATTTTGTTGAGTATGTTTGCATCTATGTTCATTAGCGAGCTTGGCCTGTAGCTCTCTTTCTTGGTTGGGTCTCTCTCTGGTTTTGGTACCAGTATAATACTTGCCTCCAGAAATGTGTTGGGGAGAGTTGCTTCCTTTTCGATTTCATTGAAGAGTTTGAGGAGTGTTGGCATTAGATCTTCTCTAAATGTTTTATAGAATTCTGCTGTGAATCCATCAAGGCCTGGGCTTTTTTTTGTTGGTAAGTTTTTAATGACGTTTTCAATCTCATTCATTGATATTGGGTTATTGAGGATTTTTACGTCTTCCTGATTGAATTTTGGCAATTTGTACCTTTCTAGGAATGTGTCCATTTCTTCTGTATTTTCTATCCTATGGGAATACAGATTTTCAGAGTAGGTATTAATGATCTTTTGTATTTCTTTTGGATCTGTAGTGACTTCCTCTTTTTCATTCCTTATTGCATGAATTTGAGATCTTTCCCTTCTTTTTTTGATAAGGTTGGCTAGGGATTTATTAATTTTATTTACCCTTTCAAAGAACCAACTCTTTGATTCACTAATATTTTGTAGAGTTTTCTTCATCTCAATTGCATTAATTTCTTCCCTGAGTTTTATAATCTCCTCCCTTCTTTGGGCTCTTGGTTTGGCTTGTTGCTCTTTTTCTAAGAGTTTGAGGTGTATCAATAGGTTATTTTTTGCTCTCTTTCTATTTTCTTTATATATGATTTCATTGCTATAAATTTCCCTCTGAGGACTGCTTTCATTGCATCTCACAGATTCCGATAGGTTGTACTTGCGTTTTCATTTATTTGTAGGTAATTTTTAATTTCTTCTTTAACTTCTTGTGTGACCCATTGGTTATTCAGTAGGTTGTTGTCGAATTTCCACGTGTTTATGTGGTTTTTGGAGTTCTCTTTGTCATTAATTTCCAATTTTATTGCACTGTGGTCCGATAATATGCATGGAATAATTTGAATTCTTTTGCATTTAGGTAGATATGCTCTATGGGCTAAAATGTGGTCTATTTTGGAGAAAGACCCATGTGCCGCTGAGAAAAATGTGTATTCTGATGCTGTGGGGTGGTACACTCTGTATACATCTACTAAGTCCATCTGTTCGCACTTTTGGTTCAGGTCTGTTATTTCTTTGCTGAGTTTCTGTCCGGTTGACCTGTCTCTTTGCGTCAGAGGGGTGTTTAGGTCCCCTATTACAATAGTGTTATTAGTTATTTGATTTTTTACGTCTGCCAAGATTTGACTTGTAAAGTTAGGTGCTCCATTGTTTGGTGCATAAATGTTTAGGATTGTTACCTCTTCCTCTTGTAGCTTTCCCCTAACTAGTATGTAGTGGCCTTCTTTATCTCTTTTGATAGTTTTTGGTTTGAAGTTTACATTGTTTGCAAACATAATAGCTACCCCTGCTTTTTTCTGGGGGCCTGTTGTATGGAGAATTGTTTTCCAACCTTTAACTTTCAATCTATGGATTTCTTTTTGAGTAAAATGTGTTTCCTGTATACAGCATATCGTTGGATTGTGTTCCTTAATCCAGTCTTCCAATCTTTTGCTTTTGACTTTTGAGTCGAGGCCATTTACATTAATGGTTATCATGGTTATATGCTGGCTTATTCTAGTCATGTTATTTACTTGATGTTTTTCTTCGTTTGCTGACTGTTTATTTGCTTGTTCTGTTTAGGGAGTTATTTGTAATGTTGTTCTTGGAATTGTGATCTCTTTTTTCTCTGTCTAGAATATCTTTTTAGTGCTTTTTCCAATGCTGGTTTGGCACTCATGAAGTTCTTCAGTTGTTCTTTGTCGTGGAAATATTTTATTTCTCCATTGAATTTGAGGGATAATTTTGCAGGATACATCAGTCTGGGTTGGAAGTTGTTTTGTCTCAGAAACTGTAGTATCTCGCTCCAAGCTCTTCTTGATTTCATGGTTTCCATTGAGAAATCTGCTGTGATTCTGATGGGCTTTCCTTTATGGATGATTTGTTTCATTTCTTTAGCAGTTTTTAATATTGTGTTCTTTTGTTGGATATCTGGGATCTTGAATATTATATGCCTGTGTGTGTTTTTCTTTGGGTTATGGATCATTGGGGTTCTATATGCATCACTTTACTGAACTTCAGTATCTTTTACCTTGTTTGGGAAATTTTCTGCTATTATTTCATCAAATATTCCTTTTATATCGTTTGTGAGATCTCCTGCTGTTTCACACACTCCTATAATTCGAATATTGTTACGTTTTGCCTCATCTTGCAGCTGTTGGATTGACTTTTCTTGTGTCTTTGATATCATGAGATTCTTCCTTTCACGTTCATAAGCTGCTATGCTGTCTTCAAGTTCTGAAATTCTATCTTCGGTTTCATTTAAACGGTTTTGCATGCTTTCAGCGTTAGTTTTCAAATCCTGGAATTCTCTTTGGACCTGTTTCATTATTGGTGATTCATTCCTAAATTGATCTTGTAACGTTTCCATTTGTTTCCTATTTTCTTCTAGTCTTTTGTCTATTTCTTGTTTATGTGAATGGAACATTTCTTCCATCATTGTTTTCAGCTCGTTTTTTGCCTGAGAAATCATTGCAGCTATTTGGGTTATTTCTGCTTTAAGCTCTTTCATGGCCTGTTGGAGTTGTTTTATTTCGGATGCAATCGTTTCATAACTTGAAGTTATGAGGCGTCCTGGTTCCCCTGTATCTTCACATTCAAGACTTGTTTTGGGTGGGGTTGAGTTTTGAGACTGCGTTTTGTTCCTCTGTTTTCCCATTTTTGGGTATCAGTTTCAAAATGTGGAGCTATAAATTCCACAGGTAGTTCAGCAGGGAAAGGTCTGCTGCAGAGGCTGCTCCAATGATTCCTTCTCTTTGGGAGAATGTCCCTTAAGCTGTCTGCTGAGATTTCCGCTTCTACTCCCTACCCCAAGACCTGGCCGGGGTGAATAAACAGCTCGCCGCCCCAGGATTTTTGCAGACAGGCCACTCAGGTGTTCTTCCCAGGGTGGAGCTCCTTCCCCCCTCACAAATCCCGTTGGGGCTCCTAGCTAGCTCTTCCCACCCGGGAGATCCCGCAGTCCTTAAAGCTGCTTTGATGTCACTTGCTGGGCTGAGCTTCTTCCCGATTCAGGAAAAACTGGTTAGAGCGCCCACTTAACTCACCCTTTGATCGTGCAGACAGGAATGCCGTTCAGATGTATCTCTCTGGATGTAGCTTTTTCCCGAGTCAGAAATCCCGCCAATCGCTGTTGCTCCAGTTCGCGCAGCGCCGGCTGCGGGGGTGGGGTTCTGAGCGGGATCCCGGACCGCTGCCCAGATTGGCGCAGTCTGTCCCAGTAGCGCGTTCTCTGAGTTTCCTCTGCTCCGCTGCCTCCAACAAATCGTGGTTACAGCCGCCTCTGAGCCGGTTGGGTTCAGGAGCTGAAGCCGTTCTTCCCTCAGCACTTGCTCTCTCGTCTGTACGTGATTTGAACCGAGCTGCGGCCCAAGCGCAGCACCGATCCCTCGGGCGCCCAGCTCTCAGGATCCGCCCACTTCTCGCTGCGCGGCTTGTCAGCCGGCCCTTTAATGCTCAGGCCGCGGAGAGCAGCCGGATCAGTTGGAATTTTGCATCCACGGACCAGGCAGCCGCGCGCAAAGGATCGGTCTCTGGGAGAGCTTCCCTCTGCTGCTCACGTGGTCGCCATCTTCCTGGAACAGTTCACGTCTGTGGCAGCAGAATACCAGAGTGTCCTTTGCTGCTCCTTCCTCTCCTGCACTGGGTATTCTCTCCAGCTCCACGCCGGGCGCACCACTCTGAGCTGAGCTGGGGGTACGGGGACTGGTCCCGGGCTCCGCGGGGGACCCGCCTTGTTCCAGTTTATGTTTTTAAGTAATTTCTAGTTCCCTCAGTGTCTTACCTTTGGCT
The DNA here is from genome assembly GCA_004027595.1 of Dinomys branickii. Classification (NCBI taxonomy): domain Eukaryota; kingdom Metazoa; phylum Chordata; class Mammalia; order Rodentia; family Dinomyidae; genus Dinomys; species Dinomys branickii. The sequence goes on along the minus strand of PVLD010012101.1, from coordinate 57,207 downwards.
GGCTTTTGTTTTGGGAAAATAGGAATGATAATTTGGCAGTAGAGTTTTTTGCTTCAGACTAGCTTATACTAATGTCCATGCATCCATTTTTCCATTATGTTTGTGGATACTTGCACACACACATAGACACCTGTGTATGCATGTGTGCCCCATAATACCTGTTTTCATTTCTTCACCTTTTAATCATATTTATTTCCTTATTCATATTTTAAAGAGAAAAGAACAATAACAAAATAATAATGATGACAAGAATGAAACAATACAAAAAGAACAAAAACAATACAGGGTTTCAGAACAAGATATAGGAATTAACAGTGGTTGTTGCATTCATATTGTTATCTTCAACGAAGTTGCTCAGATTACTAGGTGTAAGAATGTAAGATTGATCAAACAGTTAAAGACAATGACAAGCAATAAAAAACATTAGAAACAATACAAAGCATCATTAAACAATATGGTAAGAATTCAGCAATGGCTGTTATATTGTGTATTGTTGTCTTTGACTTTGTTGTTCTAATTGCCAGATATAAGCATGTAAAATTACTGAAGAGAAAAAAAAATTTAAGATTTAACTGTTCCTTTCAATCAACCCATTGACATCAGCAATACATTATCTCAGCTATCTTTGTATATACATATATCTATATATATTTCTTTTTTTAATTTTAAAGAGAAAATATCAAAAACAAAATAACAAAAGCAAAGGCATAAACAAAACAACATAAAAACAAAAACGATACAGAACTTCAGAACAAGATGATAGGAAACTAACAATGGTTATTATGTTACATATTATTTTCAAAGTAGTTACTCAGATAAATAGATATAGGCATGTAAGATTAATGAATTACACATTGTTGCTTTCAATAAATCAATAGAAATTAGTAGTATAATTATCTTAGCTATCCTGTATATACAAGTATACCTATTTTTTCTTTTTTATTTTTTCCTCTTTTCACTCATCCCTGTTGTTCTTTCCCATCTGAGCAGTTTCTTTTCCTTTCATGATATCTATTGTATTTTTCAGATTTTATTTACTCTTTCAGGTTCTTATATCAGAGAGGCAATATGATGTTTACACATATGAGTCTGATTTATTTCACTTATGAGTATAGTCTCTAGTTGCATCCATTTACCCATAAAAGTCTCTAGAATACTTTCTTTATAGCTGAGTAATACTTCATTGTAAAAATACCACATCCTTTTTATCCATTCCTCAGTTGATGGACATTTGGGTTATGCCAAAGATTTAGCTAATCCAAATTGTGGTGATATAAACATGAGTGCACATATAGCACTGTGTTATGATGTTTGCAGTTCTTCTGGAAAAGCGCCCAGTGGAGAAAGAGCTGAATTGAATGGGACCTCTAATCCTAGTTTACTGAGGTATCTCCAGACTGATTACAACAGTGGTTGCACCAGCCTATACTCCCACCAACAGTGGAGAAGAGTTCCTTTATCCACACAGCCCCTCCAGCATTTGTTACTGGTTGAATTCTTAATGATAGCCATTCTTCTGGGGTGAGATGGAATCTCAGTGTTATTTTAATTTATATTTCTCAAATGATTAATGATGCTGAACATTTTTTCATGTATTTATTTGCCACTTGTGTTTCTTTCTCCGAGAAGTGTGTATTCATCTCAGCTGCCCATTTTTGGATTGGGTCTTTGCATTTTATTGGCCTGATTTTTAAAAATTCTTTATATGTTCTGGACAGGAGTCCTTTGTCTGAGGAACAGTTGACTAAAATTTTTCCCAATTCATGGGTTTTCTTTTCACCCTGTTGGTGATTTCTTTTGATGTGAAAAAATTTTTCAATAAGATAACCCAGTTGTTGATTCTCTGAAGTGTTTCCCATGCAGTTTGGTTTTTGTTCATGAACTCTCTCCCTACCCCTTTCTTCAAGACTTCCACTTACTTTCTGTTTCAGTAGATTTAGTGTTTCTGTTTTAATGTTTAGTTCTTTAAGCCATTTTGACTTTATTTTGATGCATGGTCATAAGCATAGGTCTGGTTTAATCTTCAGCATGTGGAGAGCCAGTTTTTCTAGCACCATTAATTGAAGAGGCCATCTTTCTTCCAGTGAATGTGTATGGTCCCTTTGTCAAAGATAAGGCAGGTGAGTGTGTTTATGGCGTGGCTGCATCTTCTAGTCTGTTCCATTGATCTTCAGGTCTTTTTTTTTTTTTTTTCTTTTTTTGCTAATGCCATGCTGATTTTATCATAGTAGCTTTGTAGTATATAATTTCAAGTCAGGGATTGTGATACCTTCTGCCTTGACTTTGTTATCCAGGATTGCTTTTGCTATTCTGGGTCCCTTCTGGTTCCAGATGAACTTTAGGAATATTTTATTTAGATCTCTGAGGTATACCAGTGGTATTTTCATTGAGATTTCATTGAATCTATATAACAATTTTGGAAGTATGGCCATTTTCACAATGTTGATTCTTCCTATCCATGAGCAAGGCATATCTTTCCATTTTTTGAAATACTCTTTGATCTCTTTTTTTCAGAGTACTGTAATTTTCACTGTATAGATCTTTTACTTCTGTTGTTAGATTGATTCCTAAGTATTTCAACTTTTCAGATGCTATTGTGAAAGGTATGGTATCCCTAATTTCACTTTCAGTGTGTTCTCTATAGGAATGCTATTGATTTTTGAGTGTTGACTCTGTATCTAGCTACCTTACTGAGTTTGATTATTAATTCTAGAAGTCTTTTAGTGGGATTTTTGGGGTCCTCTATGTAGAGTATCATGTCATCTGTGAATTATGATAATTTCACTTCTTCCTTTCCTATCCTTATTCCTTTTATTTCTCTCTCTTGTCTAAATGCCCTGGATAATGTTTCCAGAACTATGTAGAATAGTAGTGATAGTGGACATACTTGTCTTGTTCCTGATTTTAAAGTGAAAGCTTTCAGATTTTGTCCATTTAGTATGATATTAGATACTGGTTTATCATAGATAGCTTTTACCAGATTGAGGTAAAGCCTATCTATTACAATTTTCTCTAGGGTTTTTATCGTGAATAAGTGTTGGAGTTTATCGAAAATTTTTTCTGCATCTTTTGAGATGATCATATGATTCTTGTCTTTGGCTCTGTTGATACGGTGTATTACATTTGTTGATTTGCATATGTCAAACCATCCCTGCATTCCAGGGATGAATCCTAGTTGGTCACGGTATATTATCTTCTTGATGATTTGATACATTATATTAGCTACTATTTTATAGAGGATTTTTGCATTTATGTTAATTAGGGATATTCATCTGTAGTTCTCCTTTTTGAAAGGGTCTTTCTCTGGTTTTGGTATTAGGGTAATATTTGCCTCCTGGAATGAGTTGGGGAGAACTGCTTTCCTTTGTAGTTCATTAAATAGTTTGAGAAGAATTGGCATTATATCATCTCTAAATTTCTTGTAGAATTAAGCTGTAAATCCATCAGGACTTGGGCTTTTCTTTGTTGATAAGTTTTTTTAAAATCATATTTTAAATTTCATTGTGTGATATTGGGTTATTTAGGAATTTTACATCTTCTTGATTCAGTTTTAGCAATTCATATGTATCTAGGAATGTGTCCATTTCTTCTGTGTTTTCCATTCTATGAGAGTAAAGATTTTTAAAGTAGGTATTGATGATCTTCTGAATTTCCACAGGATCTGTAGTGATTTCACCCTTTTGGTTCCTTATTGCATGAATTTGAGTTTTTTCTTTCCTTTTTTTGTTAGGGTTTGCTAGGCGTTTATCAATTTTATTTATTTTTTCAAAGAACCAACTCGTTGATTGATTAATTTTTTGTATTATTTTCTTAATCTCAATTGCATTTATTTCTGCTCTAATCTTTATAATTTCCTCCCTTTTTATTTATTTATTTTGTCTTGTTTTGTTTTGTACCAGGAATCAAACTCATGACCTCAGGCTTGCAAGTGCTTATGCCCCTGAGCTATATCCCTGGTCCTTCCTCCCTTTTTTGGGTTTTGGGCTTGACTTCCTTTTCTTTTTCTAGAAGTTTGAGGTGTAGTGTAAGGTTGTCTATTCATGTTTATTCTGTTTTCCTGATGTGGGAATTCACTGCTATAAATTTCCCGTTGAGGACTGTTTTCGTTGTGTCCCATAGGCTGTGGTAGTTTGTGCCTGCATTTTCATTTGATTGTAAATATTGTTTAATATCTACTTTAACTTATTCCAGGGATCTTTGTTTGGGAGGATGATAATTAATTTCTATGTGTTTATGGAGTTTTTGAAATTTCTTTTGTCATTAATTTCCAATTTCATTGCACTATGGTCTGATAATATACATGGGATAATTTCCATTCTTTTGCATTTACTTAAGCATGTTCTATGTGCTAATGTATGGTCTGTTTTAGAGAATGTTCCATGTGCAGCTGAGAAGAATGTGTATTCTAATGTTGGGTGGAACACTCTGTAAAGGTCTACTGAGTCTACTTGTTCATATGTTTGGTTTAGTTCTGTTATTTCTTTGCTGATTTATTTGTCTAGTTTATCTATCTCTTTGTGACAATGGGGTGTTAAAAGTCCCCTGTTACAATTGTGTTATTACTTGTTTGATTTTTCATGTCTGTTGAAGTTTTCCTTATATAGTTTGGTGCTCCTACATTTGGTGCATATATATTTATGATTGTTATCTCTTCCTCTTGCAGTTTTCCCTTAACAAGAATGTAGTGACCTTCTTTATCTCTTCTGATTATTCTTGGTTTGGAGTTCACCTTGTTTTCAAACAGAATAGCTACTCCTGCATTTTTCTGGTTTCCTGTCACATGGAGTAGTTTTCCATCCTCTATGAATTTCCTTTTGAGTTAAATGCATTTCTTGTATAGAGTATATTGTTGGATTTTGTTTCTTGAGCCACTCTGCAAATCTGTTTCATTTGAATGGTGAATTGAGGCCATTTACATTAATGATTATTACTGATATGTGTTGACTTATCTTTGTCATGTTAGTTTTCTGCTGTTAGGTTTGTACTTTCCCCCTCTGTTTTATTGCTTACCTTCCTTGGTCATTATTTTCTATTGTGGTCTTAAAATTGTTGGTCTTGAAATTGTGATCACTTTTATCTCTTTGTAGATATCTTTCAGCACACTTTGTAGGGTTGGTTTGGTGGTCATGAATTTCTTCAGTTGATCTTTGTCATGGAAGTATCTTATTTCTCCATCAATTTTGAAAGATACTTTTGCAGGGTACAGTAATCTGGGTTGTAAGGTGTTTTTGTTTAGGGCCTGAAATACTTCAGTCAAAGCTCTTCTTGACTCAGTGGTTTGTGTTGAGAAGTGTGCTGTGATTCTGATGGGGTTTCCATCATAGGTGATCTGTTTCTTTTCCCTAACAGCTTTTAATATTCTGTTTTTCTGCTGATTTTCTGGTATCTTTATTATTATGTGCCTGGGTGTGGATTTATCATGGTTATGGCTAATTGGAGTTCTATATGCCTCACTCACTGTGTGTTAAGTTCTTGTCCCATGCTTGGGAAATTTTCTGCTCTTATTTATGCAAATAGTCTTTTTATGTCACTCATGTTGCCTCCTAATCTTTTGTTGACACCAATGAGTTTTACATTGTTTTTCTTAGTCTCATTTTGCAGCTATTGAGTTGTTATTTGCCAGTTCCTTGTTATTTTTAAGATATCTTTCCTTTCATGATCACTAGCTGTACTGTTATCTTCAAGATCTGAAAGTCTCTCTTCCATTTCATTCAAACATTTGTCAGCTTTCAATGGAATTTTTAATTTCCTGGATATTTCTTTGACTCTGTTTCATGCATTGTAATTTTTCTTATACTTTTCATTCAAGGTTTCCATCAATTTTCTGTGTTCCTCTATTTTTTAGTCTGTGTCTCCTTTTGATATGCTGAGCAATTCTTTCATTATGGTTGTCATTTCTTTTTTCACCTGAGCCATTATTTCTGATCTGATTTCTTCTATAGCCTGATGTAATTGGTTCTTTACTTCAGTTGCTATCATTTGAGAAAGTGCAGGTGAGTAACTTCCATGTCCTTTCATGTTGATGTTTCTTGGACTTGTTCTGCGTGGGGTGGAGGGCTGAGATTGCATTTTGCTCCTTCTTTTTGTCCTTTTCCAATCTCCCTAGGTTTCCCAGGATTCAGGGTTGTTCCTCAGGCTTCCTGGGTCAGAGCTTTCATATTTATTTATTTACCAATGTTCTTTTCCTTCATCTTCTGGGCCCAGGATCCCAAGGAACTTTGATGATACTTACATATTAAACATAAATTATATGTTTCATAAAAATCAAATCTCTGTCCAGATCTCTACCCTATTTTATTTATTTATTTGTGGATCCCTCTATGCTAAGAACTACTTATTTATTTATTACATTTGTGCAGTATATAATAGTTTCATTCCTTGTGTGGAGTCAATACATGTAAATAACACATCCCAATACCTTTTCTCATCCTCTTTCCGTCTCCTTGCTCCCAGCTCTTTCCATGTCTTGATTCCTTCTCATTTGAGAAAGATCTGTCTCTCAATTTTCTGTTGTCTATCTTTTATTTTGGATTTCTCATCTAGGAGAAAGCTTGTGTGTCTGATTTATTTCACGTAACATGATGTTCTCAAAGTTGATCCATTTCCTTACAAATGACTCGTTTATCCTTTATGACAAAGCAGTACTGCATTATGTGTAACTATCGCAGAAAAAGAAGTACAAGTGGCTAATAAATGCATGAAGAAATGTTCACCATCGCTGGCCATTAGAGAAACGCAAATTAAAACAACACTGAGATTCCATCTCACCCCGGAAAGAATGGCTGTCACCAAGAAATGATATAATAACAAATGCTAGGAAGCTGTAGGGAAAGGAAACCCTTTTACACCATTGGTAGGAATGTAAAACAACCACTGTGGAAATCAGCACGGAAATTCCTCAAAAAGCTAAAACTAGATGTTCTATTTGTCCCAGCTATTCCCTTTTTAGGCATCTTCCCCCCCAAAATGAAGACATTATATTACAGAGATCCATGTATACCCATGTTTATGGCAGCATGATCCATAATAGCTAAATCTTAGAAGCAGCCTAGATAACCATCACCATAGAATGTGCTAAAATATCTTTTTGGAAAATGGAAACAGTCAAAGAAGAAACCCTCCTACCCTCAAAGAGCTTTGGAAGAAATTGGAGGACACAGGTCCTGGGCACATATTGACTTTCCAGTCACTTTGGAGACTTCATGTCCAAGGAGTAACTAACAAGTGCAAGAAGTGTCCTTTTACTTTGCCAAATGAATAATGTGACAATTTAATTTTTAATCCTTACAATTCTCTGTATGATCAATTGCCAACAAATTCACATTTAACTATGCTGTCTTCATATATAGAAGCCTCTGTGATGTTAAACAGTGTGAGTTCCTGAGCCAAGTCCAGTGCAAAATTTGGTATCTTTTCTAGGATTGGATGCAGGTCCAAGAATCTATCTTCCTGTAGTGGGACAAGACTTGTCACAAACAACCTGGATTTATGGGTGCTTGTCTGCAGCAGAAATCATTTCACCTTTTGCAGTGACCTTTACAAAATCATAAAATCAATCAGTTTTATTTGACATCCAAATCAGAGCTCTTTCCTAAATAGATGTCTAGCACTTTACCTGGAGAATGGAGCAGAGCACATAGGTGTGTACCCAAAGCTAGGTGGAAGAGGGCCCTGGAGAAAGATAGGGACAATTTAGAGTTCACAAAAGTGACTCAGCATATGGCAGGGCCCTGAGCACTCTGTGCCCCAGGTCTCTGCTCCTTCCCACCATGATCCTGGTGGATTCCTCAAAAACTAAGCTCTCTGCCCTCATCTTGTAGTGACCACTGAAAATAAACTGCCAGACTGAAAATGAATTGTGTAAATCTCCATAATTCTTTAAGTCCTGTTTAGGTTGGTGTTCAAAACTATCTGAGTAGAGAAAGTGAAAAGGAGCAGTGATTCTAGATGTATTTTCTGTAGGCAGAAGGGATATCTTTGGTTGGTTAATTTCAAAATATAAATGATTCCTGTGCAGAAGATATTAAGAGAAGTCTTTGAAGTATGCAGAGGTAGTGTATTATATGCACACTTGAATATAGATACTTTCAAAATAATTTTTTGTAGTTCTAAAGGTTTGGCAAAACTTTTGAAAGGTATCTGATACACTGGGAAGTATACAGTACAGTGATTATTAGAAAAACCTGCAGCATGAGGCTTAAAAGCTGGATGATTTTAAGCAAGATCCTTAACACCCTCTGCCTCAGTTTCCTCAACTATTCTACTTTATTGCTGAGTGTTAAGCAAGATAATGTGTATACTGACAGTGCCCAGCTCATAGTGATGACTGTGTATTAACTATTATAATTAAGTGGGCATGGTTGAACTCTGGAGAAAAGCCTAGGGGTGGAGCAGAAAGACAACCTATGTACAGCTTGAAACTGGACAAACATACTAGTACTTCCAGTGTGCAAATACTCAGGCAAATGCTCAGTTTGGGGTAATTATGTACCATAACTGTTATTAGGAGTTTGAAAGGAAGTACCACATATATAGCACCTAGCATGATGATTGGTTTGTTCTCAGTATACGAGAATGACAATTATAAGTATCATTCATATATATGTAAGTGCTTTAAACGTTGCTGCAAACTACATACATACATACAACTCTTAGATGCCTTCCAGCACGTAGGTTGTAGTATAAACTCAGAAAAGTAGGAAATTCACATTTGATTCACAAAAAAGTATGCAACTGAGAAGGCTCAGGATAACTCCAGAATGTGCAGTGTCAAAATGACCAGAACAGCCACTTACAATCATGGGAACTTAGGCCCCCACATTCTAATGCATTAATGTGGTGGTTATCAGAATTTGGTTGCAAAGTAAGTAAAGAATGAATGGTCAGATGCTTTTTGTGAGTAATTGGATTTCTTTGGCAAAATGCTTTAAATTGAAGCCATCTTACTGGGATTTAAATTATGAAACTGAACCCCCCACCACTGTGATTTTCACGCTGTCATGAGTTGCCTCCTCCAATTTCCTGTTGAAGCTTTGTTCCTGTTGTGGTGATTTTAAGGTGTGGAGCCTTAGGGAAGTGACAGAGTGGCAGGGCTCTCCCCTTCTGAAGAGACGGATGCCTTATATGGTGATTGGATAGAATTAGTTTAGGTCTTGTTTGTCTCTTTACTTTTTTTGCCACCTTGAGAAGATGCCGTCAATGAGCACCTAACCTGAAGGTGCCTTGATCTTGACTCCTAGTCTCCATAACTATGAGAAATACATTTCTTTATGACTCACTGAGTCTCAGTTACTTTGTTATAGCAGTAAAAATGGACTAAGACATGTTGAAAGTTCACATCAAACAATGTGGCAGTATTACAAGGAAATAATCTAGAAAACCATCCAATCAGCAGCCAATGAAATTGTGGAGATCCTTCTAAACACAGATATAAGACAGAGTTTAGGTCAGGTGACCCCAGCCACACATGGAAGTGTAGGGTGCAGGAATGATGTTTACTTCCCAGCTTGACCTGGTCACAAATGCCATCGTAAACCCTGGGCGAATGGAGATGTTTACATACAAAAGACAATCACATGATCATTTTGAATTTTTGGTGCCACTTAAGGATACAAAAGGCAAAAGCCTAATTGCAAGATACAATAAAATATTTACCTTTGGCTATCTTGAATTTCCTGAAAAAATTGCGAAAGCAAGGAAATCTTGTTTTTAAGACTTTTCCAAACTAATTTACTAATTTACTGTTTAAGACATTTGGAGAAGAACCCAAACACTGATAGATAGCAATAAAACCATCATTTTTCAAATCCCTATTGTTTACCAGTGTATGTTGCTTAGTCAGATTTCCTTTGCTGGGACAAGATACCTGAGACACATAGCTTAAAGGAGGAAGAGTTTATTTTGGCTCATGGTTTTAGAAGTTTCAATAAAGAGTAAGCCAGCTTGAAGGCAGAAACATCATGGTAGACAAGCAGTGAGGAATGCTGCTCACATTACGTCAGCATAAGCAGAGCAGAAGAGCTGGGGAGAAGGGCCAGGGGCAGACAGAGTCCTCAACATCATGGTCCAGTGAACCACTGACACACCCTGAAGTGTGCATTACTAATAACCTAGGCATCTCTCAAGCCAGTCAAGTTGAAAATCAAGGATCAGTGCCACATATGCCCAGTGTCCATCAGTATACGACACACTTTTGAATTGCTTTGTTTTTAATTAACTGTTGGGGGATATGAATGAAAGGAAATGAAAACATCTGGCATAATTAGTCCCTTGATTTAATTTGGTAACATCTTGTCCAATAAGAACAAGAGATTAAGTTATCCCAGATTATGGGGCATTCAGCAATCCAACCTGGAAACATAAGAAATTCTGGACCCTGAAATGACCATTTCCGTGAATGCTGCAAAAAGGCTAACTCTGAGCTCAGCCAGCGCAGGCCTGAAGAAGCCATGAAGCTGAAGGAGGTTAGATGAACTTTAGAGTCAGAAAACACAGCCTCACATCTGGGCTCTGGCTCTTTCTGTCTTTGGTGAATTGGGATATACCTTACAGCCTCACTGAGCTTTCATAACCTCCTTTATGACATGGTGAGAATAGAAAGACATCTTTCCTGGAGGCCCCTGGGAGATTAGATGAGACAGTGCAGGGGAAAACACTTGCAAATTGCTGAAGTGCTATAGAAATGGTATTAATCTAACATTTCTGTACAATGTGACTTGGTCGCCCTTAAAGGAGCACTGTACTGCGTTCTGTTCTAGATAAATGCTAATGGAAAATTTAGTTTCTGTGTGGACATTTATTTGCATGTTTTCTGTAGATCTTTATTATCATTTGACCCCACAAATGCCTATAGCATATGCCTACTGTGTGACAGACACTGCCTAAGCACTTTTGCATCAGAAAACAGTGTGTGAGAAAAATCCTTCCCTTTATGGAGCTTCCTTTCTAGTAGGGCAACAGGAAAATAAAAAAGTTAAAAATTATGTAGAATATTAAAATATAATAAGCTATGAGAAAAAATAAATTAGGGAAAATATGGGAATGGGAGTGCATGATGTATATACTATTTCTAGGCTCTTCTACTTATATAATATCTGTTTTTTCTTCATCTTCCTTGTTCTTTATTTCTTGACAATTCTGAGTAGCCACAAGGGAAATTTAATTTGGGGATTAATTGTGTTTGATGAGTTTTGAAGCTGATCTTTTATAATTTCTGGACCACTTTTTTAAAAAAAGCTATAGCATAAGCCAACAAAAAGTTTTAGAGCTTGTCTTTTTTTCTACCATAAGATTACTGACATGACAAGAAAATAGTCAACTTGAAATCTGACAAATATATAGGTTAAAGAACAAATAATACCTTTTCCTTCTGAGAAATAGTGGAATGCATTTCTTATTCCTCTGACCTATTTTTTTTTTTTTTTTGAAAATGGTCTCTGGTCATCAGGCTCGTAGAACTCTGAAGGGCAGCAAAAGCACCACCACACTGCTGAGAGCAGGTCTGTGGTGTGTGGAGACTGACTCCTTTTTAAAATACTGAGCTTCATGGTTATGTATAAGATTCAGCAATAACTCGTGTAAATGTGTTAAACAAGCTGACTTATTTAAAAAGTCTATACAGTATGTGAGTCCAATTTGAGGCTAATTTTGCTTTGCGGAAAACAGTGAAATGTGGGCTTGAATCCATAAAGGGAACTCATTCCCTACCCTTTTTCATTAATGCTTTATCTTCTTGAGTTTTTAGATTTTCCTACAAGAACTTTTACTTTCTTGATCTTATTCTTCAAATTCACCTTTTTTAAAAAAAATAAAGCATGAATTTATCTTCCCATGTTTGCACAATGACAACAGAAACATTAGGGAACAAGTAGATGAATCCTATAACTGAGAAGCAATTCTGACAAGAATTTAACTTATTTATCTCTTTAAACTAAAGCTACTTTGCCACATACATTTTGTTTGATTTATTTTAGTTACTTGGGCTCAATTTCTGAGATTTTAAATTGAATGATTCTTTGTTATTTTATTCTCCTAATTAATATTCTTGATATAGGTGGGTAGCTGGCTAATATTTTAATACTCATTAGTTCAACAAATACAGTGGAACACTTTTTCGGTACTGGGTAACACTCAATCATTTCTCTTACCTTTATTTTGCTACTGGCAGCAGAGTCCAGTGGGGAGAATCACGGTGGACTCCAAGACCTTGGCAACGTGAGAACCTCAGGTCACTGGGGATTTTTGCCTCTTCAAAGTGTGTGTTCAAAACTACCCAGAAGGGGAGAGAACTGTGACAGCTCACTCAGAGGTTGTCCGGTGCCTTAGCCACCTGTCTCATCCACACTTGAAACTATGATGAAGAGAAAGTTAAATATCACACAGCTTCAGAAAACAAGAAGGCAGACATTTTGGATACAGGGAAGATGGGGAAGGAGAGGGTACAGTAAGGGAGGGCTAAGAAGATGAAGATGACCATGCTGTACGAATGTATCAATTCTTTCAAACAAACATGACTATTATGTTCTGCAAACGTACACTAACAAAAGGAGAACAGATTAAATTTATATAGGCTTTTAATTTCCTTTATGGAGGAAAACACTCAAAGAATTAGAATGTTAATATCAAGGTCTTTGTTTAACTTCTTAGGAAAGTAACAGGCAGTCAAAGCTTATGATGACCTTAAGGTTTGTGAAACATTTGTCATCCTCTTAATCAAAGGAATATATTGTTGTTAGTAGGCTACAGCCCTTAAATTTAAATAAAAGGTGAAAGAGATCGACTGCTCTAAGTACCTGAATGTGTTAGTAGCTTCTCTAGAAGAATTTTAAAAATTCATATGACTCAAATGCTGTTTTATAATTTGTTTAATTCAGGAAGAAATATCCAAAACAATGCATCACCTAAGTTTAGAAAATAATCACCACATCTGCCCTAATATTCTCTTTAACTGCTGCGGAATACCATGTTGATTTTCCAAAGACACTTCAGCAATGCTTTCTCCACTCCTGTGAGATCTCTAACAAACACTGTCACTGCTGCTCCATGTTAGCATAGCAACTATTTCTTATGATCAAAAAGCATTTCTCCTTTCTCATCTGTAAACACTGGTAAACAGTAGCCATAGAGGCAAGTACCATTTCAATCCTGCAGAATGTCTGCCCACAGTAACAGGTACATTTCCCAGGCTTGGGAATCCAGGTGGACACTGTAGTAATGGCAAGTATGAATTATTTTTAGGGAAGTGAAGATTAGAAAGGCGACATAGATTCTAAAGCACAGACCTCATTTCAGTAACATGTCACGGTGTTCAAGCTTGAGATTTGGACAGTCTCCTCCCTGGGGGGATCCTGGATGCCAGAGAGTTGCCGATGCTCAGAATACATCTATAGAGATTCCCTATTTGTGAGGACTTGTTTTTTACTTTCTATAACTTGTATTATTAAAACATTTGATTATTTTTACAGGAATAAAACTGTATCACAAAATTGAATGTGCTTCTCAAATTATGCATAGCTTAGTCTTTCCAGCTAAAATTCTGATTCACTGTCCTTCCCTCTGAGTAATTAATTCAGAACCAACAGACTCACAAAAGACATTGAGAAAATGATGTCAGGAACATTTTTTTTTTGAGGAAAAGTAGCTCATCTTGGGTCAGTGCTTTAGGTAATAGAGTTTAACTGTGTCACAGATAGAGAAGAAATCTAATAGCAAAGTCCCAATTAAATTAAGGTGACATTTCCCCTTTTAAAGGATTACAATAAAAACATCCATTTCTCCTCATTTCCCCTAGGCTGTATTTTTGCATAGCCCCTTAAATTTTGTTTTGCAAATAGAGCTTGTTTTCTTGCCCTGAGTGTGGGAACATAATGAGATCTGTTTGATTTTGCCCCTGGAGGCTCCTACCAGATCTTTTTATGTGGTCAAGGAGACCAGGTCATTGACAGGCATCAGATCAGGGGTAAAATCAGAACTAATTTTCCTAGAACTAAGAGGCATTTTTCCTCTTGGCATTATTAAGAATTAGGGAAAATTAAACTTGCTTTTAAGTGCTAAAGAAAATTGTCAACATTTGGCACTCTCTGAAATAAAGATGATATCAAAATCAAAGCAAATGGAAGTTTAAAAAAAGTTTCTATTAGGCTACAGCATAATAATGATGCTTACAATGTGCCTTTTTACCCTTCCCTTCACACTATGGCTGCTGCCTCACTCAGAGTTTTAACTAAGCACTTGCAAGCTTTTGCATGAACATTCCAAGTTGTTCACTTGTCCATTCATGCATCTGCTCATACTGTATTCAGTAAGCACCGCGGTGTGCCAGGCTCTGTTGTGAGACTTACCAGCTAACAGTGGCAGGCAGCAGAAGCACAAGTTAGCAGCACCCAAAGACACAGCAACCCTAACTATGCCGTGTGATTAGTTCCTTATGAAAATATATCCAAGGGGGCTGGGGATATAGCTCAGTGGAATAAGCGCCTGCTTGGCAAGCACAAGGTCCTGAGTTCAATCCCTGGTTCTGAAAAAAAAAAAAAATTGCAGAAGAAAATATATCCAAGAAACTGTGATAAGATATTTGAGAACAGTTATTGTGTTAGTTGCTAGGACTGCCCTACAAAACTACCACTAACTGGGTAGCTTAAATAACAGAAATTTATTCTCAGTTTCTGGAAGTCAGAAATCAAGGTCTCTGTGTCCCATGCCTTAGTGC
>PVLD010012101.1:0-37500 GCA_004027595.1 Dinomys branickii | reverse complement strand
TAATTCAGACATAGTCACACTGTTGCTTATTTTATTGCCTTGTCCCTGTGAATAGACACCAGACCTTAGAAGTTTTGCTTTGAACTCTTATGTTTTGCTTTTGCCAAGAGTTTGTATTAGCCTTTGTCTTAGTTACTTTCTCATTGCTGAGACTCAGTACTGACCACCCACAACTCTAAGGCTGAAAGGTTTATTTTGGCTCAGTTTGTACAACTTTCAGCTATAGTTTTGGCTTACCCAAGGGCAGGATGGCATGGTGGAGGAAAAAAGTACATAGTATGGCAACAGGAAGCAGAGAGAGAGAGAGAGAAAGAGAGAGAGAGAGAGAGAGAGAGAGAGAGAGAGAGAGAGAGAGAGAGAGAGAGAGAGAGAGAGAAAGAGAAACAGAGAGAGACAGAGAGATAAAGTGAGGAGCAAGATAGGGATGCTCTTCCAGGCCACAGCCCCAGTGGCCCATCTCCTCTGACAAGGCTTTACCTCCCACTCCCAATAGCACATTCAGTCATAGACTCACCAGACGACTAACACAAGTCCTCATGATCCAACCACCTCCCCAAAGCCTCATCTATGAGCACATGAGGTTGTGAGGGAACATGTAGATATAAACCATGACACTTTTTATTCCAGGTATTTCAAGGTATATCGTTGTGGTGGTCACACTTGATTGTGTCAAGTTGATTGGCATGGGAGTTGCCCACGGGGTTAGCATGCACACTCCTGGGTGTGTTTTAGTGGGTTGTGGAGGTGTAAGTGTGTATTATACCTGCCCCCCTTCCTGCTTCCTAGCTCTGCTTCCCAGCCACAATGAACTGAGTGCTTTTGCTCCACCATGATGTTTCTTCCTTGGAGGCAGCTAACCATGAAATGAATCCCCTGAAATCATGGAACAAAGTAAACCTTTCTTCTTTTAAGTTGTGGATGCCAAGTATTGTGGCTCTGTGATGGTAAGCTGATGACTACAATCAGGCAATCACACATTATTGTAGCCTTGTGCCTTACTTCATTTTGTGCTGTTATAACAGAACACCTGAGTGTGGGCCGTTTATAAAGACCTGGAGGCTGGGACAGAATACCCAAGTGTGGGTCAGTTACAGTCCTGGAGGCTGGGACTTGGAAGTCCCAAATTGAGGGGGCTACATTTGCTCTATTATATAATTTGCTATATTACCCCATGGCAGAAGGCAGAAGGGCAAGAAAATGCAGGTCTCAGTTCCGACAAAGTGGCAAGAGACAGACTCATCCTTAAATCAGAAGATCATCTCTGGGATAACTAACCTACTCCATTGAGATGACATTATGGAAGCAGAGCCCTGGTGACCTAGCACCCCTTAAAGGACTCACCTCTGTACACTTGTGTATTAAGTTCTTAATACATAAACTTTGAGGAACAATGGCACTTTACTAAGAATTTTCTGGTATTTTTTATCCTAAATATAATGTTTTATTTATTACTGTGCACTTTTTATTTTAAAAATTAAAAAAACTAACAAAACAACAATGAAGACAAAATTAAAACAACAAAAAGATACATGACTTCAAAAGAAAATGACAGGAATTAACAGTGGTTGCTACATTACATACCGTTATCTTCAATGAAGTTGCTCAGCCTACCAGACATAAGAATGTAAGATTGATCAAACAATCAAAGACAGTAACAAGTAATAAGAACAACATTAGAAATGATTCAGAGCTTCACCATCCAAGATGGTAGGAGCGCAACAATGGTTTTTATACTGTATATTGTTGTTTTCAGATCATTTTGATCACCAAATTCAAGTATGCAAAATTGTGTGTATTTACTTTTACATCAGAATTACCTGTATTAATGACTTTTTTGGGGGGGGTGCCCCTCAGATAACAGCCATAACACATTCAATCTGCTACTGATATTTCCTTTTTGAGCTGTTTCTCCAGAGCCCCCTGTATTCCTTTTCCAAACTGGAGTTGATGTTTAGATTTAGTGCTGCGATGTCACCTGGAGTCTCTTCACCATCACGGTGGGGAATTTCCTACACTGCTCTGTTTTAGAGATTCTTTGTCTCTAATAACTTCCTGATAATATATTCAAAGGGGGAAATTTTGGGACCTTGAATATCTAGTAGTCTTTGAAATCCTCTCCCTTAATTGCTAGTGGAACTGTGTAGAATTTTGTATGGGAAAGCACATTCTCCCTGATACTTTTGAAGGCATGCATTGATCATTTATTTCTACTTTCCTGCATCATATCACAAAGTTCAAGTTACTCTGAATCTTGATTGTTTGACTTTTACTTTCTGAAACATTAGAATTTTTTCCTTTGTCTTTAGTAATTCTGCAAGTTAAGAATAACTTGCTTAGAGATGGATCTTTTCTATTCATTGTTTTTACATGGGATAATACTTTCATTGTGAAAACTCATGCACTTCAGTTCCAAAAATTGTTTTATTTCTGGGATATTTTTCTCCTTTGTAGTTTTGCTTTCTTTCTTAAAAGGAAAAAAAAAACCTATCATTTGAATTTGAAATATTTGAATTAATAATCTAAAAATATATTTCTGTTAGTGTTCATTTATTTGCCTTTTCTCTGTGCTGGTAGGTTTCCTGAACTTTTTTTTTTTCAATTCATCTATTGAGATTTTCTTGTTTCCTATCTTTTTAAAATTTCTAGGATTCCTTTCTACTTTCTGAGTAGTCATTTAAAAATACTTTCTTTTGTTTTTTCATGAATGCAATAATAATTATCAATTTTTGAAGGGCTGTTTTAGCTGTATCATTTTTTATTCAAGACTCATTCTTTTCTATTTTCATCTCTGATTTTTAAATTTCCAGACTTCCTAAAATTGCTACTCAGTTTTGGATGTTTACTTACATGTAAGTGGGTCTATAATGCACCTGTGAAGACATACATAGTATAGACTTATTGTTGAGCAAAATTCATTTTAAAGTCATGGTTTCCCATGACCATAAGTATTTCCAGGCTCTCTTCCCCCAAACCATTAGATTCCTCTGAAGGAAATCTTCCAATTACAGCCCAGAAAGCGTTACTATGGCTGGCTGAAAACGGGCATCAAATAGAGAAAGGGGACAGATGAAATTGTTCTCACAGTCTAGGGTGTTAGCGTCTCCCTAAGTCCTCGTATTTTCAGCATTCTAAGTCTAGGAGATAATTGTCCCTTTTCTCAAAAATCTGTCTGTGGGCATCTCTTCCCATCTCCGTGAATGGGGACTTCACACAGTTTTTGTGAAATTAGCTTTGGTGGAAATATTTGACCACAAATTAGCCCCCCCTGGTGTTCCAAGGTGATTATTAAACAGAACCAGCAAATGTTCGACACACTGTGTGGTGCTTCTATATGCCAAGGATGCCTTTTTAAAAAAAAAAAAATAAATAAAACCTCTTTCAAGAAAGAAACTTTCAGTCTTCTCTGAGGTTGGAGAGAAAAGGGAACATGACCATGGGGTTCTGCAGCGTAGAGAGGGAATCTAGAGTCATGGTTTCCCACGACCATAAATATTTCCAGGTTGTCTTCTCCTAACCTGTTAGGTTCGTCAAGAAGAGAAATTTCCAACTCTTGCCCAGAAGATATTACTATGACTGCCTGAATGTGGGTATCAAATAGAGAAAGGGAATAAAACTTTTGTACAATTCTATTTTCAGGCCCTTCTTTACTCCCACATTGAAAAGCACCTGGAGCCATTGTTCCTGGTGTCTGAGGCACAATTCAGGTTGCTCCTTGGCTTCACTTGCTGCTGGTCAAGTCGGTGGCCATTCATCCACCTGCTTCTTGACTTTGTTGAGGGTTGATGGTTTTTAAATTAACTCTTTGTAGTCCTTTTAGTGGTTCAAGGCAGGAGCAATATAAACACAAACTCAATATCCCTTTTTTACCCAAAAGTCTAATGGAAGAGTTTGTGTTCTGTTAAATGCATGCTAAGAGTCCCGAATAATCGAACAAAACAAAACAGACAAAACACAAATTTCTTACTTCCTGGTTCTTCTCAGAAGTAACTTGAAAGACCCTGGGCATCTCTACGGCAAAGAGCAACTTTCTTGGACTATAGTTAATGACTGGTAGCTTTGCCCTTCCAGGTAAATGAAAAGCCCAGTTACTACTGGTCCAGTTTTCCATTGGGGTAGGGTCAGGAAGACATCAGTGAGTATGGGGTCATCGTGTGCACCTAGGCACTTGACTGAATATATTTGAGGCTTGGCTACTTACAAAAACCTGATAACTCTATCCTACTGAAAATTCACTCTCATTGGCTTTTGCAAAACACACACACACATATATATGTGTTTTTTTTTTCTTTTAGAAAAGCATCCAAGTCTTAGAGCAACCTGAAGAGATCATGTGGATTTGAGCCATTGCCTGTGGGTCTATAAATTGGTTAGAGTGTATTTGGCAATTGAGAAATAGCTAATCTGGCTTCTATTCCAGGCAGCCTCATAGTTCACACCATTCATCTTGTTAAATTCAGTTTTTCAACTCCAAAAGGTAAGAAGGCATCACAGCATGAACAACCCTGAAGAACAAATGGCATTTTGAGGCAGATCACTTAACACGAATGTATGCCAGGCAAGTAAAAAGCCTGACTGGTTCCTTCCATTCTGCTCCCTGGGTACCTACCAGCAATGAGTGTAGGATGTTTGATTAGCATGGGTTGGAAAAGATCTGTACTTTTTGTTACAAAGTTATCAATAATTTCTGAAGCAAAATATACCTCTGCCATGGCAGGCAGCCACACAACTCCAAAGTGCAGGTATGAAACATGCTCTAAAATGTTGGCCCAGGCTCTTAGGTAACTGCTTCTCATTATTTGGTAGGTGATGTATTGGTGTTCTTCAAGCCAATTACTTCAGTGAGTTTACTGATTTTACTTCTGAGAGAGAAACTCCCCCATGGATAGAAGAGGAAAAGATAGTCACCTTCTTAAGAAAGTCACTTTCAAGGGTGGGAACCAGGAAGACAAATGATATCATCGGGAAAAGCAGTGCCTCGGAGGGGGAGAAGAACGAGCTGTCTGCCTGTTAGATAAGCCCACATTTGCAGCGAGAAATCTGCAGGTTCTAATCTCTGTCACCCCAATTTCTAGTAGTTTGTCTTTGGTGAACCATCTTTCTTGAAACACCATCATCTTATTGAATTCAGTTTTTCAACTCCAAAATGTAAAGAGGCATCACAGCATGAACAACTCTGAAGAACAAATGGCATTTTGGGGGCACATCACTTAATGCGAACGAATGCCAGGCAAGTAGAAAGCCTTGCTGTTCCTTTCTCTTTGGTCAGATAGAGGTGATAATAACTGTGAGGAGTAGGTGAGAGGGAGGTGAAGCTCTTGGTCCGCAGGCTGCCCCACGGTCCCTTTATTACTTGCCATGGCAGCAGTGCTTGGTGGCATGTCTGCCTGCCGTCAGCTCGGAGTCTCACCGCCGGGGCCTTGTAAAGCTGGGCCTCAGGAAACAGGTCTCCCTTCTGAGAAAGCAGGGAATGACTTACTGAACTGGAAAAGATTGCAGAGTTGACATTAAGTATTTACTGAGCATGCACAGCATACAATAAAGCAGATGGATTTATCTCCAGGAACTCTTCACTTAGACAAGCATTAAGCATCCATCCGAATCACGAACATATCCTCATTTAATCACTAATGAGGGGCTACCTTAAGAAGGCTAGTATTGCATCCCCCGTGTGCCTGCCAGGGCAGAATTTCATCTTATCACTCTCTCCTCCTTGGGTGTACTCCCACACTGTTCACTGGCAAAGCCCTGCATCCCCAGGATAAACAGCCAGAGTGGCAGTGAATCTTGGCTGCATAGCAGGCAGATTTCATCACATCCAAACACCAGGAAAGCATGGAAAGTCCCCAGGTTCGGGGTTGGGCTGAAGCATGGGTTCTTGATTAGCATTTTAAATTTGTTTTTGAACGGAGAATGCTCACGTGTGTGTGTGTGTGTGTGTGTGTGTGTGTGTGTGTGTGTTTGTACTAGTATTTGCTAACGCATATACAAGTACACATGTATTCACACTAAGAATAAACTAACACTTTTTTTACTTATAACAGTAGTAATTACTACAAAACTACTACAAAATATCACTTGGATTGCACTGTATCCTATGAGGAATGTTCACCAACCCTGAGAAAAGTAAGGTATCCCTTAGCATACAGATCTTGAAATTTTCCACAAGAGATAGAAATGTTGATCCACCTTTTTTATACGATGCTGTTTCTTAATCTTCACCATGGGTTTTGTTTTCTTTCTTTTTAAGTAGGATTATTCCTTAGAGTACTTTTAAGTTCACGATGAAAGTGAGCAGAAGGTAGAGAGATTTCCCATATGCCTCCTGCCCCTGCACATGCGCAGCCTCCCCCGCTATCCCCCTCCCCCACCCAGTGGAATGTTTGCTGGCACCGAGCCTGCAGTGCCATGTTGGCATCACGGTCTACAGTGCACATTAGGGTTCCATGACCTCGTGCATTCCATGGGTTTGGACAAATGCATAAAGGCAAGTGACCACGGATCATTTTAGTAATTCTCTGACTTTCCCAAAATAAAGGGATAGGGTACTGATACTGACATTTCTCTCCCCATGTTCCATGGGCAGAGTTTTCTCAGCTGAGAAACAGAGCTACCTTCTTTGCTCAGAACCTTTTCTATGAAAGTAACAGGGCTCCAGCTCTTCCTCTGAAATTTTCTTCAGAGGGCCTTAACTGAACATTGTCAATAAATGAATGTGTTTTTCACAAATTGAATCTGCCTTGTTATTCTTCTGCTCTTACATAACCAGCTGCTCAGTGTCCTCTTTCTCGGCCATTTATCCTGAACTAGGCGAACTTTTATGCTTCCCAAGGTTAAAGTTGTATTTTGGTGATTGAGGCTGAATACAGCCTGACTCTTATCTGACACCCGTGTCATTTTTTGTCTTCTCCTTTCACTCTGTAGAGCCGAGTCCCCAGCCCTCCTTGACCCTTCCCTCCTGCTCCCAACTTTGCTTTTTTTTTTTGTCTTGAGACAGAGTCTCACTATGCAGTTCAGGCTGGCCTTGAGTTCCCTTTGTAGCCCAGGCTGGCCTCAAACTTATAGTGATCCTCCTGCCTCAGCCCCCAAGTGCTGGGATTACAGGAGTGCGCCACCACGCCCGGCCCAGCTCTGCTGTTGAACCCATGTGCTTGCTCATCTCACTTACCATGCAGTACCTCCTTAGTCTTCAAACCATGGTTCCTGCTTTACCACTCATGAAAACAGGCTCTAGATATCAGGTAAAACAAAATCTTTATGTCCATTATTCACCTCTGTGTCATCCTTCCTGGGTACCTAACCGGATGCTGGTTGTAGCAGTATGCATTTCTTCTCTGGATACAGTGGGCAGAGAAAGCTATGGCTTTCATTGGCTTCATTACATTTCTTTCTGTGCCAAGCATCTCCTAGACTCTAACCGGCATGGAACGTGGGTACGAAATAGATTATTTTATTTGCAAGCTGAAGAATCAGGGAAATTTAAGGATTTCCTTACTTGGTCAGTAGGGAAAAATTCATTCCACAGTCAAAGTGGGATCATTCCCAGCAACTGGTGTTGTAGCGCTTCACACTCAGCTGAAGTTACAGTGCTGGGAGGGGAGGTATGATTATGGCAATAGAGATCGGGACGACTGCCAACATGGACGTGCATTCTATTGGCACGGCTCAAATTATCTTCATATATTTTGAATTTAGAAATTTCACCAAGACATAGATGAAAAACATGCCTCTGTATCCGAGGTTAAGATACTACGAATGGTGAATTCAGCAGCACAAGCACTGTTGATCTGGCATCATGCAGCTTGCCTCCTTCTCCAGCAAGCAAAGGAGCACAAGAGCCAACCACAGCAGTGAGTCTATCTTTTCAAGTTTCTAAATACTGTTCTCATGTCTGCTTCTGTTTGGACAACAGCCGTAATGTTCTCATTCTATTATAATCTGGGGTTCAACACATCCCTTTTGGATGTTTCTGCCCCTTCCCTTCTTCCTAACAAAGTGTTCAAAGTACATAGGTGTCCCCTGTTGATTAGAGCAGAGCAGAAAGCCCTCATTACCCTACAGACAGACAAAATGGGGCCTGCCTTTTCAGCTGAGAGGTGATTAGTGTGGTAATGCCTGAGAAAAAAGAAACCTCAAGCTAAAAGTAGTCCGGAAAGTCTTATTTTGGTCTCGGTCACCTCATCCTAGACATAAAGAATGCTGTGACCACTGGGTGACTGACCATAGTTCCCTGGGAATGGGCCCAGCCTAGGCATCTCAGGCAACTGCTCTTAGCTTTGAGGAGGAAGGGCCATTAGCCACATATGGTAGTGAAAATGCCAGGATGTTGCTTAGGATTCTAAACAAATAGAAAGCTTTCTATTAACTCAGAAACTCGTGCAATTGTCAGACCCCAATAACCTCCACAAGATTAAGGGTTCTTTCCTATAGAGCCTTCTCCACAGATCTCTAATTCCTTAGTCATCATTATGGAAGCTAACTGGTCAAGTGAGCTCGGTGGCTAACAACCACCTTCCTGCATTCATTTTTCATGCATAAGTCATATCTGTAAGCTGCAGACCTCATTTAATTCTGAATTAAAAGATAATTTCATAGCCCATGATCAAATGAGCTGTTAGAGGAGGACTGTGGCATCTTGTTCACAGCTGAGAAGGTGTTGGAAAACCCTTTCCTCTCAAAAATAAGACCTTTGTGTGTCAGCCATATTTCCATTACCAAAAGGAAATACCTGAGATAATGATCTTAAAAGGAAAAAAGGTTAACCTTGGCTCATAAGATCTCAGGTTTTAGTCCATGAATACTTGGCCCTGTTGGCTTTAGGCCTATGGTAGCACAGTTCATCATGGCCACAGCACGTGGTGGATGAAGCCTCATCTTATGGGAGCCAGGAAGCAAAGAAGAGAGGAAAAGAAAGGCCAGGGCCCCAGTGACTTAACTTTCTTCCATTAGGCTCTGCCTCCTAAAATTCCCACCATCTCCCAGTAGAGCCATGAGCTGGGAACCAACTTTTCAACGTATGGGTCCTTGGAGGACTTTTAGGATAAACACTATAGTACTTTGTGTGTAATAAAATCATACGTAAAAACTGCTTTATGGACCCAGTAAAAATGCAATTGCTTAGGTGAACATCAAGGTGGATCAAGCACTTGGCCTGCCTTACTCTGCATCAGAAGCAGCCCCCAAAACAACCAGATGGAGGCTTTACCGCTCTTCAGTGTGTGGCTGAAAGAACTCACAAGCAGATGACCTGCTGGGCTCTTTTTTGCAGTAAACGATTATCAACTAATAGAGCTGGATGAGTCAGGGTTGAGCACCATTCAACGCCCATACCTTTCAGTTTCTCTCCATGTACAAGGAATGCTGGCTTGAAACATACTGACTGAGGAGGCATAACTAATGAAAGACTAACTAGTGACTGCTTATGAAATGGTTCAGAGCACACAGTTAACACTGAGGCTCGTGTCCTCTCTTCATGTGACAAGTTCCCACTACACATACACTTCTAGTGAACAACCTTGGTTTCCTTGTTTATTTTTCCTTTGTCACTTTCGTCTTTCTTTCCATCATGCTCTGCTGCTTCTTCTATTTCTTTTTAAAATTTCAGTAGTATGCATGTGTAGTACATACTATTCACATTCCTTGTGGGGATTCGGTGTTTGTATATACCTCACATCTAATTATTTTTTCACCCTTTCCTCTTTCTGTTTTATATTTCCCTTTGCCCCCCCTTCTCTGTACTGTGTCTTCCTTGATCTGTTTCTATCTTCAGCATTAATTCTTTCACTTACTTTCTTTCCATGGTTACTTTTGGCCTTTTACTCTTGGCTTCTATCTGCTCCTTCAGTTATCAGTCAACCTTGGTATGGTTACTCTGCAGCAATAAACATTCCTCAAATCTCAGATGCTTGAAATGAAATGGTTATTCTCGATCTTTCTTTGTGCCCATCACATTGTAGTCACTCAGAGATCTAGGCCTGTGGAGCAGTGATCTTCTCAAAGATGATTGAGAAATTTGCAAATCGTAGATTATTTCTTGAAGTTTCCACCTAGACTTGAGACATGTGTCACTTCCTTTGTATTTCTTTGCTATAGCAAATTACCTAGACACACCTGATGTTGGTGGGGAAGAACATTTCTACTATGTGCCTAGAAAGATAGAAAGTCCAAATATATGGAAATACATGAGCTCCAGTCAGGATGTTTTTATTGTGCACATTTATTTCACAGTCATTCTTAATGTTTTTTACTTGCAATTTTTTTTCGTTATTGCCTAGTCTCTTGCCCCGTTTGGTTATCCTTTTTTGAGAAATATCCGTTATTGGCAGAAATAAGAACTTCATGATTTTTGATGTATAATGTCTGGTTAAGCATGGTAACAGTCCTCTGGGCAGATGAGAAGTGGCGTCTTGACCCTACAGTAACTTGACCCTGGTTTGAGGTCCTCCTTCACTGAAGGATGCCATCCTGGCCGATAACTGCTGTTTACCAGATGATGTGAAGGTCAGGCCACTTAAGACTCACTTAAGCTTCCTCTGCCTTCTTCTAGTCTATGTGACTCCACATCAATAAACATTTCAACTCTCTTCCTACGTACTCATCACTGAGCTGCCCCTCAAGTAAGAGTACAACCATTCCAACTATACTTCATAGATGTAGAGTACATGGACAAAGCAAACTTATAAAATGTGTTTCTTACCATCAATTGTACTCAGAATGAATCCTCAAAAACAATTGCATTACAACATTAACAGAAAATTCGTAGGCTAAAGCTGAGTTTTAGCAATAAGATATTATCTGGGGATTGAAGAACGGCAGGTACATTTAATGTTATGCATTTAATCTGTACCAGGGACCAACAAACCAGAATGAAGTATACTCACTGTTCTTACCACCTGTTCTCCTTGCTGCAGGGGCACAGGTAGGTTTGCAATGTTGAGTCCCTTCCTGAGTAGAACTATGTCTAGTATATTAAGGAATTTGGAGGTGTTAATAGCAGGAAGTTCCTTCAACAAATTCTGTCATGCTGTTAGCACTGCAGAGATTCAGATCAGCCAGGGGTGATGTGGCATGTGATTGGTCAGCTTTCTTGTTGGTGGAGGGGAAAAGCTTGATGCACAATTTAAAAGTGGAAATGGTTTACCTAGCTCATGGCTTCTGAGGGTTTGGTCCATGGTCACTGGCTCCCAGGCAGAAACATCATGCTGCAAGACTGGTTACTTTGTAGCAGCTCACTTCAAGGAAGGTGGGCAGCACAACGTGGAAGAATATCAGAAAGAAAGGGGCCAAGGACCGGACACAGTCTTCAAGGTCATGCCCTCATGGCCCATCCAGATATACTCAGGAGCATGGCTTGCATTCCTCAATCCAGCCAATCAAGCTGACAAGTAAGATGAACTATTACAGGTATGGTCCCACACACACTGGTCTAATATTGGGAACAGATTCATGTTAATGACTGTTTTACAAGGTCATAAAGGATTTGAGAAAGCTTGAATGGCTCCACAGTGATGACTATGCTAACAAAATTTTACAACTACGAATTATTTCTTTGGGAGCAAAGGTTTTTAGTTTTTTAAGAGCCAGGAAAAAAAAAAAAAACCCAAGCATAGCTGGAAATCACAACGCAGGTTTTTATGCTGTTACGTACTAACACCACATTGCAGAGTTCACTGACAGTATAAATCTGTCTATCCAGGTGGCTGGGTGGGAAATGAAAAGTCTTTGGTCCTAAAACGGTACGATTGGGGCTTCTGTAGAAGCAAGTAGGACCAAAGGAACCACCTTCTCGTTTTTTCCAGCTCTGATTTTCTTCAAAGCACTAGAAAGATTTCTATGTTAAAGGGACACTAAGATTTTTAAAGCTACGTGTTAGTTCTATTGCTTGAGCTACTAATTCTATGTCATGACTTCCCTCAGGAAAGTCAATAGGTTGCAATTTCCTGGAGAGTGTCCCTTCAAATTGTTGGTTGGAGATGGAGGAGAGGAAGCAGAAGTAGGGGTCAGGCTTAGGGGAGGGAATTATGAAAGTTGAGGGTGTAGAAGAAATACAGGTATGGGCGTGTGCATGACCCATTTGCAGCCAGTGATGACTGTCTCAAGACTACTTCCCAGAGGCTTGCCTGGGTGGAGGGGTGGGGAGTGCAATGCCAAGTGTCATGGTGAGTCTGGCTTCGGCACCTCTCAGCCTTAAAGCACTGAGACCCGGCCACTGCTCAGTTTCCACGGTAGTTACAGACATTGTCAGATATGTAACTTAGATGGAAATTGTTTATCCAAGGCCCCCACAATCAGTGTTTCAAGGATTCTATTTACACGGGGACAAAATCAGGGGTAAATATATTATGGCAACAAGAAAAGCTAAGTTCCCTTCTTTGTAGGAAATCAAGTGCTACTGATTAAGTGAAAAAAATGCAGCAGCATCAATACCTTATCTTTACTGAACTTTCCTATTAAATCAG
This sequence comes from Dinomys branickii, assembly GCA_004027595.1. NCBI lineage: Eukaryota > Metazoa > Chordata > Mammalia > Rodentia > Dinomyidae > Dinomys > Dinomys branickii. The sequence continues at coordinate 25,045 of PVLD010012101.1, read as the reverse complement.
TTATTTCCTACTGTTTCATATGTAGCTAATAATAAATACATTCATTTGTAATATGCGTTAATTCTTATTAAATGAGAAAGTTACCCTCCCTGGGGTTTTGCCTCTTTTGTGTTCCTGCTTTCCTCTCCTCCTTTGTTCATGTTCCACCTAGGAATATTCTTCTTTGTATTTTGCAAAATTAACCTTCACTCTGGTTCAACTCCTCAGGTGGAGAATATCAGCTGTGCTTTATTTTAGGGACGTGAATACCCTTGAGTTGTAAAATCCAAGGAGAAAAGGTGACCAAGCTGTAGTCTGCCTTTACAGAGTGAATGCTCCTCAGGTCCTCAGTCGCAGCTCTCTCTCCTCTGCAGAAATCTCGGCCCTCCATCTGCCTCCTAAACACAAACAGCTCTGGGAGATGTAGTAGCTAAGAACTCCAGTTTTGCATGGGAGTGACTCACGTAGCAGAGAATGTGACTCATTCTGTGCTCCAGGGAATTGTACACTCCCTGCTTTGCAAGATCATTTCTTTCCCTGGCCCTCCCCCTTCCCATAAGATCTCTGAACAACATTAAATGACCCTATAGAATGAAAGAAAATAGTGACAGGGTATATGCAAATTGCAATGGGCACAGATGCTTTAAGCCAGTCAAGCCATAATATATTTACATTTCAAGACAGGAAGGGAAAAATATAGGTGCTACTTTTAAATGAAGAATATTCAGCAGCGAAAGCGGTAGAAAGAATTCTAACATGTTTGATCCCCTCTAAATGCGTATTACTTTCTCAAAAGGAACTGACATAGTTGCTTTTTGGGGTATTCTTCTACTCTTGCAAAGATGCTTTAAAATTGATTTACATTTCACATGGGTTTTTGTTGTTCAATCATTGAACATACATCATGTACCCAAAGCATCTTACTAAATGCCACCCCCAACTCCCTCCTATGATGATCACGCTCATGAGACTCTGCAGCTAGAGTGTGTGTCTAAATGTCGGAGGTAGGACTGGTATAAAGGACAATTTTGATGGCAATTCTGGATCAAATTAATTATCTTTGAGTTCTCCTGTAATATCCCTTTTCAGAGAGCTTGTATCTTTTCCATTTGTTCAGAATAAAGCTTATTATTTTTCATGGAGGAAAAAAACTGAGTTTAAAAAATATTTCTAAATGTGTTAAAGTATAGTCACTATGTGTTATTATAAGTGAATATGTTCTTTTCATAGAGGACAATATGAAAGACTTTTTAGACATTATTTTTGTCAGAATCTGTGAGAGAGAGAGAGAGAAAGAGAGAGAGAGGAAGACAGAAAGCGAGAGAGAGAGGCCACATGGAGTATTTCTCAGAAGCCAAACCAATGAAAAATATCTTAGGAGAGATAAACATTGTGTCATGTTTCTGAAACTTCCTGATTATGCTTAAAGCAGACCATCTGTCCCCAGTGATGGGACTCAGTGGATGAGACCTTGGGGAATGTAACTCTTTGTAAAATTTCTGAAACACTAAATTTGTTCCCCAGTAGTTCAGCTTCATAGCAAATCTGTTACCCAGATGTAAATTTAGAAGCATCAGAGTTCTTGGCTCCCTGAAGGAAGAATTTCAATTTAGAGGAGGCACTGTGGACTCTAACAAGAGCAGAATGGCTGAAAACCTAAATTACCCCAAACAAACCAGGATGCGACATAAGGAAGTAAATGGAGAATTCGGCAACAGAGAAGGTGAATTCCAGCTGCTCTTATCACTGGGAGGAAAATACTGTGGCTATAAACAAAAGTGAAGCTCATCAACAAGATCCAAATGCCAAATATGTGGCCCAGTATTGAAGAACATTCTCTATTTTACCTTAAGCTTTGTTTACTACATGAGTAATTCAGACTTAATGTGACATTTGCAGAAGGGATGTGTGTGTGTATGTGTGTGTGTGTGTGTGTGTGTGAGAGAGAGCGAGAGAGAGAGAGAGAGAGAGAGAGAGAGAGAGAGAGAGAGATGATCCGTATATCATCACCAATCCTTTACAAATAGGCAGATGGTGGTCCTGGGGAAGAATAATTGTCAAACATAGAACTTCAGTAACAAATCAGGGTAAAATCCTTAAGAAGAGTGAACATGGGACAACGGGGACAGACAGTGCTGCAAGAATTCCACAAGAAAAGCCTGAAGAAGGTGAGGTGGTGAGCAGCAGCTTGAAGTGGAGGAGGTTGGCAAAGGTTAAGTAAGAGGAAATCTGAGCTTCAGATTTCACATGACTTTAAGAGATGCCGGAGAACGGGTCCAGCCTCCATCTAAGTGTGGTGCGGGTAAAAACTAGAGGGGCAAGAATGCCAGAAGGGGCCGCGGGGGACAGGCAGGGGAGACACCGCAGGGCCCACCCGCCTTGGCTGGCGCCACTCCTTGTCAGCTGGGCCTGAACACCAGCTGTGGAACAGACTGGGCCACCTCCTCATCTGCCTAGCAAAGGCCTCCGGTTTTGGTGTCCACAGGGTCCGAGACAATTCTTTCCATTCCACATTCAGTGTCTCCCTTGAGCATAGCGGTTGGGAATCAAAAGGTCTGACCAAAATGAATCTGACATATTCACAATATGCCTAATAGCCATTGTACATGTGGCAATTATCCCTAAATAGGGCTTATAAATCACTACATTGCTTTTACACTGCCAAACCAAGTCTGTAATTTTCCATTTCATTAGATTTATCATAGTCACAGTGGTATAGTATAATGAATGCCATATACCAATCTCCGGGAATTTTAAAATGTTAATGTTTTACCACACATTTTATTATTTATCCTGATGTAGTATTTAAAGTGGATTTCAGACACTGTGACATTTTACTCCTGAAGACTTTAGTAGCATCTCTAGTTACTAACATTTACCTATATAATGATATTGTGATAGTAACTAGAGAAATTAAATAATTACCTGTGTATCATATAGTCCCTCTTATAAATTTAAATTTCTCCACTACTATTGCCAAATGTGTCTTATGAGCTGTTTATTCAAAGCAGGATCCCATCAATGTTCACAAACTGCCTCTGTGTTTGCTGTCTTTCGACATTATCTTCCAAGCTGTGTATGTGCATGTCACACTAAGCACATGCTCTCCCCCTGATTTACATCCTCAGGTCCTTCTTTTCATCTTGATCCATCCTGCCACACCTTCTGCACAACATTTTAATTTTCCGGTTAGTAACTAGTTGAAGAGATGGGCAGGATCTTACAAAATACCTTACATTCTGAATTCATTGCTCCCTGAGACACTGACATTGGTTCTTTAACTCCTATATTTCCTGCAGACTAGAAAGTAGATAAAATCCTGTTCATATTTTTCTGGCAAAAGTGTTTCATCATTGAAGCTGAACACTTCATAACAGATTGTATCAAGACCCACAGGGTGGCCCACTTTCGATGTTGCTAAGACAGAACACTAGATTGAAGTGGTTATCACAGCTGTGGCAAATCCCACTCCGACACTCAAGGTTGCTGAGTGAACTGTCCACCAGCCAGGTGGTTATGATGACAACAGAACTGAAGCCCAGGCCAGGGTTTCCTCTGTCCTGCCTTTTCTATACCTCATGCTCTTCCTTTCCTTGGGCCTTCCCATCAGTCTAGATCAAGAGATTATTGTCCGATTTCCTGTGCTTTCTACACAATAGGCAGGAATCAAGGACATCTGTACACAATACCAGACTCCCAGCACCTAGTGTGCCAAGACACTGATATACTCAAGAGGAAACTTACTAGTATCAGCTACTCTGGTTTGGTTTTGGCCTCTGCTGGGGAGTGGAGGATGCTATAAATCAAATGTTTGTGCCCTCCCTAAAATCATATGTAGAAACCTAATCCCCACATGGTGATATTAGGAGGTGCTGATATTAATACCTTTATAAAAGACCCCAGAGAGTTCCCTTGTGTCTCCCAACACAGAAAGACACAGAGATGTTTGTCTGTGAACCAGCAGATGAGCACTGTTAGACAATGAATCTGCTGGCACCTTGATCTTCAACTTTGCAGCCTCTAGAGTTGCGAGATACATTTCCCTTTATACCACTCACCCATGGTTTTTTCATTATAAGAGTCTGAATGAACTATGACAGAGGGCCTTAGTAAAGACGTGGAAATTCATGGGAAATGGAGAGGTGAAGAGATAAAATAAAAATAAGCATTTTGGGGGTACTTTTTAAAAAGAGTAGTATGAATATAAAATGGTAACTGAGGATGGAAACTAAAATCAGAAAAGTAGGACTTACACTGCAGCTGTCTTATTTTCTGGCTTTAAACCCTTGGGTCCCTAGTCTGATATCACTAAGGCTTCTTTAATCAATAACTGCAGATAATAAGGAGATTTCCCTGATTTAGTTTCTTGGCAAACCACTGTGTGCAAAGTGCTTATTACAGTGCCAGGCACAGATCAATAGATAGAGGTTCCCACTATTGCTAAATTCTTCAAGGAATTGAGGAAGCACAACAATAGGATAAATAGTTATACTTCTGCCTTCAGATACTTTTCCCAAGTCCCATTTTTAATTGTTAAATAACTAATTTTTGTGGCCCTGAGGATTGACACTAGGGTTTCACATTGAGCCTCATGCCCAACCTTTTTTAAAAATTAAAATTAAAAGTTTTTATGTTGAGACAGGCTCTTGCTAAGGTGTAAGGTGGTAAGTTTCCCAGGTCAGGGTTGAACTTGCAAGCTGCCTGCCTCAGACTCCCAGCGTTCCAGAATGACAGACTCACGCCATCACACCCACCTCTCAGCTGTAACATTTAGCGGAGCAGAACCTTGTCAGAATGGCTGGCCTCCTTTCCCTGGAGCAGTGTCTATAGGGGCTTAGGGATCAGCTGGCAAAGGAAGAGACATTCAACCCAGAAGGTATTTATTAGCACTTACTACACACTGACCTTAGTTCCCAGGTACAACTGAGTCTCCCCTGGGTCTTCAGAAGGGACTTCAATCAGGAGACATTTCACCGCTGTCCAACAGCATAAAGGTCCATGTAAGGAGGTGTAGAGACACTGGGGAGAAGGGCGGTGGAAGTGATGAGCCTTTTCCCGACTACAGTGGGATGGGAAGCCACGCATCCTCATTTCTTTAACAGCTCCCCACAGCAGCACCATGTGGCCCCCCTTCCTTCAGGAGCAGTCCCCCTTCCCATTGTCTGCTAAGGAGATTGCTCGCAGCAGGTGACAGTGGAAAAAAACAGTAGCCTGGAGCCTTATGCTGCCCTTAGTGTGAATGCCAGTGGCTATGGTGGGTATTCACTGTGGACTAGAGGGGATTTTCATTTATTATTTATTTATTTATTTAGGTTTTCTTATAGTGTTATGGCTTGTGGGTGTCCTCCCAAGGCCTCATGCAGTTGTGGGTTGGGCTTCTACAGTTTATGATTGATTCATGGTTCAATGTTGGGATTTTGGGTGTGAGTGCTACACCTGCCCCCGGGGCAGGTAGTTTGCACACAACATAAAGAAGGGAAAGAGGCTTGTTCTCTCCCTGCTCTTTTTTGCTCTTGCTGTTTTTACTGTTTTCTGCCACCATAAACTTTTGCCCTATGCCATGTGCCACCCTGCCTGGTAGCCAGCGATTATGGACTGAAATCTCCACAAACTGTAAGCTAAATAAACCTTTCTTTCCTTGATTCTGGGTGTCAGGTATTTTGTCTCAGCAACAAGAGAAAAGTACCTAAAACATATGGTACTGTGGATTAAACCCAGGAATAATCTACCACTGAGCTACATTTCCTAGCCCCTTTTATTTTGTTTATCTTGAGACAGTATTGCTAATTTGACCAGGAAGGATTTAAACTTGTGATCTTTTTGCCTCAGCCTCTCAGCTGGATTATTAGGTTTGTGTCACTATACAAGGATTATTTTATTTTTGAATGAAATCATTGTGAGTAAATATCTGTCAGTATTGAGAAAAATTGCCATCTATTTTGGGCTCTTTTAGGGCTCTGGTCATTCCATCTACAGACTTCTTAAAGGCTTAGTAGCTGCATGATCATTTTATTGTTTGATCTCTCTATCGTCTTTGTGTACTATCTTGGAAGGTGGTCTACTATTTCTTGATGGGTTGAACAGAAATGGTCAGGGATATGCAACGAGGGATCCTGTATTTCAGAGATTGAACATTTACTATGTGCCCAGCACTAATTTCTTGACACACGTGATTTTCCTGACTTCCCTTAACAACAAAATAAACTAAATCATTAAATAAATTAAATCATTCTCATTAAAGCTTATAAAAATGCTTATCACATAGGTTTCCCAGAGGTAGAAAACAACAAGTCTGCAATTTAAACACAGGTTCATCCAGTTCCAAAGCCCAAACATCATGAGATGGTAAGGAGAAAGACAGGAAGAGGGGAAAAAAATGTAAATGTGTCTTTAAGAGACGTGTAATCTTACTAGAGAAACGAGACACATCTGCATGAAATAATAGATAATCATGTAGCAGAGAACACAATAAATTGCCTAAAACAGGGATTCGGGTTGTTAGTAAATGCCAGGAGAAGTCAAAATTGGGGTAGGTTAATGCCTGCGTTGATATGGCCAGGGAGGCAATGAGATTTAAGATCTTAAAGATGTTATGCTTTTATGGATGGTAGTACGGTGGGGCAGTGTTGAGGGGCTGTAAGAGGACAGTAGAGCCACACGAGCAGCAGATATATGCAGTTGTCATCACTCAGATGTCTCAAACTGGTACAGTCAGAGACTGGTGTGAAATAGCAGAGGGAAATCAGCATATGTCAGCGGGGAAAGGCTGCTGCGGGTAAACTTTAAAGGTTACAGTGAGGGAGGAGCTACTGCACTTCCGGACCGAGGAAGCCACATGGTTCCCAGGGGACTCCTCAGATGCTGGTGGGCAGAACTCCAGGCAGGGAAGAAAATGTCTTCCAGGTTTTCAGTCTCAGGTGCATTTTCTGGAAGGCAAAACATTTCCTCCTTCAGCCATCTCCATGGATTTGGGTAGCTCCATGGAGAAGGGATAGGCATTTGCCGGGGCTGAGGCCAGAGTAAGATATGGGTAAATATTTGCTTTGCCTCAGCTGGAGAACATGGATTTTTAATAAAGAGACAGCATGACTCATGTCATGGAGTGTACTAACAATTGAGGAGGAATCCACTCTGGAAATTGCCAGAATGGTAGACAGCGTCTGTCTGTGATGTCGCAGGAAGTAACCACTCACAACAGTATGTGAACACACACGGTGAATTATGAGCTCTTCGTACAGACTCAGGTGCAAACACAGGTACACATGTATACATTCACACACAACCTGCACTTACACACACACACACAAACACACACACACATACACACTTTCGCCCCACTCTGTCCTTTGGTTCACTGCTGGTTACCTCTCTCTCCAGTTATTGTCTAGCTCTTGCAGACCAAGGTCTCCTGGCTGCAGAGCAGAGGGCTGGGCTGGGCTGTGGTGAAACAATCCTGAGGACCAACTGGCTTGTGATCTGTGATGTTCTCACAGTGGAATCCACAGTGACGTATAAGGGTGGAATTCTAAAATGGTCCGCGGTTTCCTCCTCTAGTGTCAGGCCCTGTGTGAACCCTCATCTCAGGTGTGTGTGGCATCTGGACTTCTTTCCAACCCATGGAATATAGCAAAAGTGACAGAATATCACTCCTATGAAAAATGTGATGAAAATACAGTGAATGTTTAATATTAAAAACAAATTTATTGCAGTAAAAGATACACTGCCATTCACCCCCTCAAAGTCCTCCCCTTAGCTTTGAACACATTTATCTCAACAGTTCTACAAGTTCTTCTCAGTCGGTGTCTTCAGTTGTGCTGTCATGGCTGCTTCAGTGTCCTGAATTGTGTCAAAACGTTCACCGTTCACAATCATTTTGATGTGCCAGATCTGGTGAATCAGGTGCGCAAGGACATGCTGTAACAGCTTTACAAGCTGGCTCTTCCATTAGATGGCACTTGCCGGCAGCACTCACTGCATTTTGATCACACTTCATAAAGATGCTCAAGTTGTTTTCCTTCTCCAGGGTCCAGTTCTCTCTTCTTTAATTTGATATAATTTAGAGTCTCTCAGCTTTCTTCTACTTGTAATTGATTCTGATTTACAAAATTGATGAACAAATACATTGGATGTTTGTTGACTTTTTATGTAGCATTCTAAACATTGCACTTTGTCTCATTTAAACTGGAAAATGTATCTTGCTTAGGTTTTTATTAGGGATGCTTGTAAAGATAAATAAACTGAGGTTTGGAGAAATGTAATACTTTGCTCAAAACCACATGGCCTGAATGTGGGAGTGGAAGGAATCAGACTTATGATCTTTTTACTGTACTATGCAGGGCCAGAGCCTAGAAAAAAAGTCTATTCAACTATTTAACTAGAAGCAATCAAGGAAACAGAGACAGAAACCTTGGGAAAGGATTGGAGTTGTGATCGTCAAGTGGAGAGCCGTGTAAGTGGTAACTCAGTCTGACAGCCAAGACTGAATAGATTCCTGGTGATGACTCTGAAAAAGGGAAATCATCAGGGAAGTTCATCTGAGATCATTTTAGAACAGAGGGAATGGAAGAAATAAGGGTTCACAAGGGTATCTTTTACCAGGCCCTAAACACTGGTGGTTTGAAATTGCTTTTTTGTGGCCAAGACCTGTCTGGTCAGCTCCTGATTTCTCTCTGTAGGCCTTCTGGGGGTTCCAGGTTCCCACACAGCGTATTCCCAAACCAAACTCATTGTCCTTGTAGCCCAAAGCACCTTCATTCTGGGTCCCCTGCTGTACTCAAATCATTTATCATTTACCCATCAGGCTTTAAATCCAAGTCACCCTTTTTGCATATCATTCAGATGGTAGTGGTCACCTAGATCTATGAATTTCACCTCTGAAATGTCTGGGGTCAGTATTCACCTTATCACCTAACTCAGATTTCTATCTCCATTGGGTGTCTCAACAGCCTCCTAACTAATCTCTCCGTTCTGTAAGCCTACCACTCTCCCTCCCCCTCCCCCACATAAATCCATTTCCCAAATTGACAGAAAAGTAAACTTTAAAAAGTACTAGTCACTCCCACATTTAAAGCTCTTTAAAGACATTTCAGAACTTACTGGATGCATTTAAAATTCCTCAGTATGGCATGGAGGATGCTTCCTGCTGCTTATTTCCTCCTTCCACAGCCCCACTTCCTGCCGTACTTCCTCTTGTCTACCTCACTTTACCTTGCTCATCATTGGTCTTCTATTTTGATCCCACTGTCTGGGTTATTTCATGTAAGACCTTTCTGTGTTATGCTTATTGTTTCAAGGCCCAACTCAAATGTCTGATCACCTTGGAAGCCTTTTTTGGAACCCTCCCAAAGCAATCATGTTACACATCTGGATGGCACGTTCACATCACTCTCCCAGAGCTGCCAATCACAGAAAACATCATGTGTGATTCCCCCAGAGGTGTGCAACAGCATAATAATGCAGGATATCCTAAGTGAACTTGATTTCTTTTCCAACATGACTACAGCCCGACAATAAGCTTGTCTCTTTCTCTAGATGTCAAGGTACTCTCTTTGAATATGAGTGAAATGACCTATTCTTTGCATTCTAATGGCCAACATTAGTGACCCATATATTATCAACTCAAAATTAATCTTGGTTGAATATTTCTCTGAAGAGTCAGATGAAATCATCAGGAGTCTACGTGTGGAAAGATAAAAAACTAAGTTATACATTCAGATTTAGAATCCAAAAAAAGGAACAGGTTTCTTGGGCCAGCTTAAATTGAACCCTCTGGTTATACAGATCCAAGAGAGCAAGGTCAAATAATTGACTGAAATGACATTAGTCTGATGGTATTAGTGTAGAAAAATATAGTCAGTTCTTTCCAACTGTTTTTGATAACACATACAAGGTATTTTTGTTCATGGTAAAAGTCTGTATGGGCCTGAATCCAGGCACATGGAGTGGATTTTTTTTTTTTTTTTTTTGTCAAGTGAGGAGAAACGTGGCTATTTCAGCACAATCTAAAACATGTCTGTGGAAGATAAATCAGTGTTGTAGCTTTCTGGAGGAAAGTAGGTAAAAACTTGGTGTTGGCTAAAATATCCAAGTATAGGATTAAAGGAAAACTTCATTTTATTTATATATCAGGAAATCAGGCTTCCTACCTAGCACTATTTCTTCCAGATGAACAGCTGAGTGCATAGATTTCATACTATACTAGTATCTGAGACTCTCCAGGGAGTTTCAGTTCAGCCACATAATCAGAAGCACAGACACCTGCCTCCTGGAAAATTGATTACAGAGTTTCTAGCCGTTCCTAGGTACATATTTATGGGCCACTTGGTGTCTGTCTGTCTGTGTCTCTCTTTCTTTGGGTTTACTTCAAGGTCCCCAAACTGGTCTAGTTCAGAAATTCCACTGCCGTGTGTTCTGGTCCAAAACAGACCCATTGTCTGGGAAGAGCAGCTCCAGAATTTCAGGTGTGCACAGCTTCTTCACTCAGAACTGCAGAGTAAGCTTCTCCAAGGTCTCATTGCTAGACTTGCTGGGATTAGAAATGGAATTCACTGCACAGCCCCAGGTGGGGAATTGGGATAAAAAACAAGTAAGACATTTAACCTCTAGGAGCTTACTCTAAAATACTGGTAAAATATTCCCCCTACTTTATTTTATACATCTCCACTCTTCCCGTTTTTCCTGGCTAGAGATTTGGAATCTTCAGAGGTAGCCTGAGTTCCAGTTTCATGGGTCAGTCTGAGAAGTATGCACTAGTCTGGCAGTTTGGGCAGGTAAAAGTTTTCAGGTCAGAAGTATCTCCAGGAAAGGAAATTTACGTTAAAGACAATATTAACATATATTGGGCATGCTCTTTGCCTGGGGACTTAAAGGTCAGGATTACTGCTCATTTTCAAAAGCACTCAAGACTTCCTTGTATCTCTGTGTACAGGTGACAGTGCTAAGTCAATCAAAGCTGACAGGTGAGGCAGACTTGGCCATTTGGGTCAAGATACATGAGTCCTTAGGAGATACCACAATTATTATTTTTAAACACAAGCTAAATAGATTCATAGCTTTGGCCAGTGAATCTTTGGGTCCATGCTAGAGAGCCCTGCATATTGAAACAAAGAGTTGCTTGAACATCTGAGAGATATCAGCCTTCAAGAGGGACAAAGAAGCCTGGGTGGAATTATCACCTGAGGTGATGTGGACAGTCTTTGGATGCATGAACAAAGGTGCTGAATGTAGGGAGAATCCAAGGTGGAGATGAAGACGATATTCTAAAGAGGCAAGAGAGTTTCCCAATGAAGCAACGATGTCCACATGCTCTGGAGGTATAATGGTGAATGCTGACTATGTCATTCACAAGCAGTGCCACACGGGGAAATTTCACTCACCTAGACACAAATCTAAAAAGGGCTGAGCTCATACATTCTTAACATGTTGCATAGTCACCAGAAAGAGCTCAGTGTATGAGAAGCATTCAGAACTGGAAGATGGAAAGAAGAGAATTTTAACCTGGTTTTGGTGCCAATTACCTAGAAGAATTTGGGAAAGTCATTTAAATTCTCTGGATCTCATGTTTTCTTATCCACGGACAGGGTTTTTGTGCAGGAGTCCTCTAAACCTTGCTTATCTTTATATTTGGCTGTTAGCTGACTTCTCTCCCATGTACTCTGTATTTATTATTGCTTGATCAAGAAAGAGTGACTCTTACTGTTCCCAACCATGAAAGAGAGGTAAAGAAAAGTCCATAGTTTATCTGTATTGAAGGCAAGGTCTTTGAACTAAGTGCTGTGTCTCTTTCATGTGAATGGCCAGAACAGTGCTGCATACATTTTGAAGGTCTAGAAAAGTGAGTACATGGAAGAACAGTTTCTATTTAGAATTGTGGGCAAGAAATACTTGCATAGACAAGGACTCCATTTCCAGCTCTGCTTGCATCTTAGTGGGCCCACAGGACTTGTTTTTCCCATCTGTATATGAACTCTAGTGATATGGTGGGCGAGCCTTCTCGACCACAGCTTGGAACCATGTGCTGAGTATGACAGAGTTTCTGGGTCTCTGAATGTCTATGTAAAGCAGAATATCCCATTTTCTACTTGTATCACACATCTAAGAGGGTGAAACAAACTTTCTATTAAATGAAAGCACCGAAGTTTGGAAGCTGATTTGTTATGGAGGTTGTTTTAGTTCAAGCAGTGCACGCACAGTAACAACTGTGAAAACCAAAGCAAATTAAATGTGCAAGAGACAGTGGGGGATTCTTCTAGAGAAAGCACAAAACCTTGTGAGAAAGCCAAGGTCACTTTCTGAAGCCTAAGAGAAGTGAACTGGAATTTGACAAGCTCTTTAAAAGTTAATTTTCAACTGATCATAAAAGCATAAAAATTGTATGTATGAATAGGAAACCATGGCATGTTTTAATTCATGTACATATTATATACACTTCAACCAATTTAAACATATCTACCCAAATATTTATCTTTTCTTTACGGTGAAAACATTCAAAATCCTTTCCTCTTTTTGAAATTTACAGAAGATTATTTTTACCTACAGTGCAGTAGCACCCCAGAATTGGTAGCCTTGTAATATGGAAAATACTACCCAGAAATTTGAGGACAAAACTCATGATCTCTATTATAATCACAAGGGAACAAAGGCTGGGAAAAATTAAATAATTTACCCTGGACACAGAATGAAAGTGGTGTTACTAATATTTGAGCCCAAGTTGGCTCCAAATCTTGTATTCAGAGTAGCTGCCTTCAGAGCAGTCAAACTGGAAGCCTTTCATGTGTTGGGCCCAGGGGCCGCCTTTGTGCCTACACAGTTTCGTGTGGAAAGGAACATGGTCGTCTCTGTTCCCAGAGCAGCCCTTGCGGGGTCCCAAGCCTGCTCTTGATGATAGAGCTGGGGATTTGTTCATTTCCTGCTGGAGCAGAAGCCTGGGTGACCGTACTGTCAGCCGGCCAGTGCTAGGGCCACACCCAAAGCCCTAAGGCCTGTTAGGGCACCAGCCTTTCCCACGTGAACACGGCATGTTTAGCTAAAGCCATGAAAGTCACAGGCAAGCAAGGACAACTTAGTTACTTCGTGAATCTCTTCCTTGCCGCCAAAGCCAGGCAGGTGGAAGAGCAGAGACCATTCTGGGTGAGCACAAATGGATGGGGGTCTCTCCTGCCTAGCAGGAGGGGGATGGAGGCCTCCTTGTGAGCACAGAGTTACATAATGGCATGAGGACGGTTATGAGTCACCCTCGCCAGGAGTGGAACACACACACCTAAATATAATTTACAAGTGACTCCTCTTGATGGTGTTGCACAACCGAATTAGCTCCTTAAAAAAAAAAAAAAAACACCCACTTTAAAGCACAACAGATGATCTGTACTTATGCTCCAAAACATCAAAGTTTGCTCTGGTAGCAGAAACAGCCTAGACGGACTGGACAGAATTTAAATTTAGCTCTGAGCAAATCATATTTGTTACCACCCACTACCCCAGATGACATCCAGGACCAAAGTTCTGATCTACCTTCAGTTGTCACAAACTTGACCTTCACACAACAACTTGTTGGAGAATACACGGGATATTTCCAGTCCCCACCCCCAGCCCCAACACAGAGGGCGGCTATCATGAGAGGGGGAATGTGTAGGGTTTGTGAAAGCACTCATCTGGCCAGGGAGAGATCATACTGTATTTCAGAATGATTGATCCCGCCAAGGTGCCCCAGGCCTATGGAGGAAGACTGTAACCATCCAGGGAACTAAAGTTTGAAACACCCCAAACTGCCAGCGGGGTCTGGCTCTGTGGACTCCTGCAGTGCTACCCTGCTGAGTTTATTTTGGAAGTCTGTTTTGAATTTACAGCCCTGCCTCTTTAGGAGGGTATTTTAAGATGCTCCGCCAACCCGCAAGGGCTCCAAGTTGCTTTTGTTTCTGTACTCACACAGATGAGGAGCTAAACTAATTGAGAGACTGACCCAAATTTGTGAGTATCACAGAGCATCATGAGTGGCCTGAATTCCTGCAGCCTTGTGCATGTATCTATCTTCGCATTCATTTGGAAGTCGTTCCTGGATCTTTTGCAAAAATGTCCTCACCCACACAGAGCAGTAAATCAATTATCAGTTCCCTCTCCCAAGCAATGATCCTGCAAGGTCCCACCAAGAAGATTTTCAGGCACTAAACCCTTTCAGAGGCTTTTGTTCATATAAACACAGCTTGGCAAAACAATTACTGTTTTCTTTCTTTTGTTCAATAACAGCACTGTGCAGCCTGTGCTCCCATATCTTCCTTTAATTGAAATAATTTGGGTGTCCTGGGGTTGATCTACCCAAGGTTGTGAGGGAGGGAGATTCTCCTCACAACCTTGGAATGTTTTCATCTTTAACTCCTCCAGGTATAGTTTTCTAGCCAAGAGCACTTCAAGCCATTGTCAGAATCATGGAAGAAAATAAAAGAAGCTCTGCTGCCTCGTCCCCCCCCCCCCCGACACACACAAGAGAGGAGGCGTTGAAGCTAATGTGTGCAGGGTGCAGATGCTACCAGGGGGTCTGTGGGAGAATCCTTATTTCAGATGGGCATTTTCCACTTACTTTATAGGTCTCTTTCCCTCTTCCCTCATTCCCAGTTTCCAATCTCCTTCATGATTAATAGATATGCCAGAAAGCTTCTTATTCTTTCTTTGGAATTATGCTTACAATAAGGAGTAATCTGTGCAAAAATGTAAGTTGCTGAGAGCGAGTGGGCAAGCACCACCCAGGAGCATGGCAGGAAGCAGTGGCTGCAGCATATGGGTGGCCTGCCAAGCGCAGCAGGTGGTCAGGACAGAAGGCTGCCTCCCTGTGGGCCCAGGTCTTAGTCACCTGCACTTTCTCGGGCTGCATCCCGCTTTGCTCAGAGTCCCTCTCTTGGACACCTGAGTGAATGACTACATCCAGCATGCATTCCCCAGTTTCTAGTGGGTTTTTCCTTACCCATAATTCCAATGGGGGTTCTGGGATGGTGTATTGCTACATTGTATTGGGGTAGAGAGTTTGGGACAAACATTACATAGAAACTTGGAAGAAAATGTGAGAAGGAAGAAAGGAATGTTGAGCTTCTTAGAGCTTGCTACTCAAAGAGGCTCACTGAGCAGCAGCATTGAAGTGTGCAGGGAGATTGTTGGATCTATAAATGGGATTCCCATACCCAAGAAAAGACTGGATATGCTGACCTAGCATGCTACCTGGGAGGTTTAAAAACATCCCCTCTAGTTATTTCCCATCCAGATGCAGTGCTTTTTGACAAAATGGCTCAGTTAGAACATAGGCTTCAGGGCTTCTAAAGCTCCTCAGATGATTTAAATGGTAATCCAGATACGAAAACCGTAGTAAACAAGAGACAAATGACTCTTAGAGTCCAGTATATGTGCATCAACACATAAGCCCCAGCATCATCACCTGTCAGAATGCAGATTCTTGGGCTCCACCTAGCCCTGAATCAGAAACTCTGGGACTAGGAGGTAGCAATTAGGATTTTAACAAGAACTACAGGTACTTGACCAGGCTGAGAGCTGCTAATATAGAAGTATCCCAAAGAGGAATAATGGCCGCAAATATATTTTGTTCTACTGTAAAACCTTAAAAACCTCCAGAAAATATCTATTGCCTGTGATATGGAGTCCAGACTTTTCAAATGACATTCTAGACTCTCCAATATGTCTTTCTAAACATATCTTCTGTAGTTTTAAAAATCTGAGCTGTTAAAATGAATGTTTTGCATTCTAGGCTTCCTTCTAGCTACAAACCTAGCGATTCTGTGCTTCCAAAGCTGTAACTTCAGTCACATTCATTGTATCTGAATGTAGCCTCATAGGTGCTTAACTTAGTTTGCATACCAAAGTGTCTCTCTCTTTTCCCATCATCCCAGGCTAGATTTTGCTTATTCTTTAAGGCCGGCTCTAAATGCTACCTCCTCCACTCTTTGGTTTCACCAGCCAGAATAAACTTATCCCCTCACATTTCTTGTCACTCGTTCATACATTCACTGCAGTGTTTTCTATTGGTCATTTGCCTGATATATTTGTTCTCAGCTATATTTATGATTTCTTGAAGAAGAACAGTTCTGTTGCTCCTTAGCTGCTCCCTCTTTGCAGCATCTAGCATTACTCTCCTCAGAGAATCTGGCCCATAAATATTGATTGCACTGAAATGAATGGTGCTGAGGGCTCTCAAAACAATTTGGGCCATAAGATGAATTGAGACTTCTTTTTCAAATCAGCCAGCAACCACAGACTTGCAAACTGGCCAAGAAGCGAGCACAACCACCGTGAGTCTAATGAAGCTGGCTCCATTATAATGACTCATTTACAAAATAAGTCAAAGTCGCATATTCAGCTAAAACTCATGAAGGGAAAGAATATCAACATTTACATTAGCTGACACATATCAGTCACTCAGTAATTATTTTGTAGGGTGAACAAATGTGGATAGGAAAATTTCTAGATGAAATATCCAAAAAACTAAAAAAGTTTTAATTGTTAAACCAGTGTATATTCATGATAGTCTTCACTGAAATTTAAATTTGCTTAACATTTTCCAAAACATCTTCTAAGCTCCACAATTCTTAAAGGGAAGCATTTTTATATCCACTTTCCTGAATAAACTCGGGCTCGGAGCTAACCTAAGGGCATCTGGCTAAATGAGAGGCAGAGGAAGCACTCCTGCTCAGAAAATGCTAAGCCCAGAGCCTCTACTCGTTCTAATGTAAGATATGGTGGGTACATGGCAGAGCATTTCAAATATTTTAAAATATCAGTTTATCCTGTGTGGTTGCAGAATGTGTGTCTATTTCTCCTGCGAATGGGGAAACTGTTCACCCCCTCTAGGCGGTAAAACAGCAGAGCCAAGTGGGAAAGGTCACACAGAGAACTTTCTACAAAGAGATGAAAGTGGAGGGAGGAAGGAGGATGAGAATATGGAAAGAATGAAATCTGTATTCTGTGTAGAGTGTAACGGATCTGCGTATGTGTGTCTGCTCTTGCCCTGAGAATACGTACTGTCTAAAGAGGATTTAACTTGCACCTGGTAACACATAGCGCAAATACAGGCACCAGCAGCCTACTACCACGTGCTAAGAGCAGAGGGCAAGCGGCAAAAGGGCAGGTGCCAATGAGGCGGCGTCTGCCCAGTGTGGGACTTTGCCCTCCTGTCTCCCTTCATCAGCAGCATCTCACACCATCTAACTTCCTCAGGCTCTAGCATCTGTGTGTTTTGGGGACATTTACCTACAAAATCCTCTCCATCTTGCCTTTTAGTTTCCCACACTTTCCATGACTGCCAATTGGTCTTTGGGTAAAAAAAAAAAAAAAGTCATTTTATGCTAGTGATTAAATGCTCGGTAGACTTTCCCAGTCAGAAGAATGCACCTGAAAAAAGATATGTATGACAAAATAAAAAATGAATGATAATTAAATGAGGTTACAATTGGTTAAATGTATAGAATTATTTCAAAAGATGACATGGTATGTATATGTACCTCTTTGGAAGGAAGGGTGAATTTCCCTTCTTTTTAAAAATCTAATACTTGTTTTCCAGATAAGAAAATGAGTAGTTACCATTTCCAAAAGACGAGAGACTTGTTCTGTCCCACTCCTCCATGATAGGGCAGGGTTTAAAAATATGGCATTTATTATGATTTCTCTGGTTGGCTTGAGAACGAAACTCAGTATATGGAAACTGAGCACAGGGAGAGGTTGGGGTCAGAGTCAAGCGCAAGAACAAAGAATCTGGATGGGAATCAGGAGCGTTTAGGTCTAATATGGAAAGAGGAGTTCAGTGCCACAAAGGAGAGGCGGAATGGAGTGACGGAGTCAACAGTACCACAAATGGAAGTTGTCATGGAAACCCTCTTTGGAAAGCAAGCAACTGGATTTTGGAAAATGACTGAAGCGAATCTCGATGGCAAGAGAGAAGAAGGAAAGGATGAAGCCCTAGGGTGAAGCCAGACCTAGGATGAAGAGAAATGGAATCATCACGCTGCCGTTGTGCCAATGAAAGTAACACATCACTGTTACAGGGCCAAACATGACAGATCTGAAAGGCTGATCTGTCCAGCCGGGCGGTCTGTAAGTGTGCTAGAATCTTCCTTTTGTAACATCACAGCACTCATGACTCATCCTGCAGAACAATGTGACATGTGGGTGGAATCTCTTTTACAATGTTTCCAAAAGGAATAGATAACGTGTCCGTATCTCACTTTTAGCAGGCATTATTTCTCCACCCAAATATTAAGAGCAGGAGCAAGCAAAACAATTGCTGCTGTAATTTTTTTTTTGTACTAAGTAGTCCCTTATGAATGTGGACATGAGGATGTGCAGACATCCCAAAGATTGATTTTCCTGTCTTCTGGCTGAAACAGATCCTGAAATTATATGATTACATGGACTTATAATACTGGCACTCATACTGCACGCACATGGATTGGTTTTCCATAAATTACCTCTTAAAGAAGAGCCTGTAGGACTAAATGTACACATGAGGTTACAAAAATTTTCCAGAAAGGAAAAGCAGAAAGAATGCCAGAAAAAAGAAAGAACTCTTTTGGCATTACAGAGAACTACAGAGAGCAGATACAAAAGCCTTCCTGCAATATAGAATAAGAGATTCTTGGGGGCTGGGGATATAGCTCAGTGGAATAAGTGCCTGCCTAGCAAGCACAGGATCCTGAGTTCGATCCCCAGTACCGCCAAAAAAGAAAAATGAGATTCTTCAGGGTAGCAACTGACACTCTTGGAAGTTACCTAGATGTGGTCAGTCACAAGAAAAGGGCAGATGACCTCAGGAATCTGGAGTTCTGTCCTCAGTTTCTGACCAGAGTAAGGATTCCACGTTAAATAACATAACAACCATGCATTATGACCTGGGTATTTCCTTTTGTTTTTATAAGTTATACCTCAACTTGTGGCTGGCTACAAGGACTTGACATGAAGTGATAAGATAGTAAAATGCTATGCCTTTAAAGAATGCTGTTATTAGCTTAATGTTGTGACCTTGGAAAGACTTACAAGTGTGTGTGTATGTGTGTGTGTGTGTGTTGGATCTTCAAGTGTAAACTAGCAGTAAAAATCAAGAGACTACAACAAAAAGGGATTGAGAAAAGCCCGAGGCAAGCTCAGTAGCAAACTTGTCTTATGATTTGTTACCTGGAGAGGTGGAGACCAGTGGTAGAGCACTTGTGGGTGTAACCCCCTGACCCCTCCCACAAAGAAGAATTCGATCATTAACCAACATTGATTGGAGCCCAAAAGTGAATAGGAATGAGAGAGGCTTCCAGACAGTAGCAAGTATGAGTCAGCTGACAGCAGCCCTTGGGCTCCAGGAAAGGTTGTCCATAGCACAACTCCAAGAAACGGAGTGATCAAAGAGTGAGGGTTAAGTTCCCTTACATAACAAA
The DNA here is from genome assembly GCA_004027595.1 of Dinomys branickii. Classification (NCBI taxonomy): domain Eukaryota; kingdom Metazoa; phylum Chordata; class Mammalia; order Rodentia; family Dinomyidae; genus Dinomys; species Dinomys branickii. Next base: position 5,654 of record PVLD010012101.1, on the reverse strand, counting down.
CCAGCAAAATCAAGGGAAGATATCAGGTTCTTACCTAAGTGGGCTGGGATCCATCACAGGGGTTTAATTCTTGCAAAGATTTTAGGATCCAACCCAGGAACTGAAGCAGAAATGGAATGCTACAGATTTACATAGCCACAGATGGAACAAAGAGGCTGAATCTCAGCAAGCTCAAGGCTGAGGCTGGGCTTAACTCATAGGCAAATCACAAGTTACCTGACTTGGTAAGACAGAAACAACTGCAGATACTTCCAGCAGAAAATACTTAATGCAGGGAGTTGAAGGCTTACAAAACCTTGGAATGCTAGAGAAGCAAAGTTCAGGCAAAGCCGCCTTTAGAACTCAGGAAATCTTACCAGCAGGTATGATTTAGCAATTAATAATTGAAAAAATGAAATGAATTTAGGAATCAGGTAGTTCATGAATTACAGAAAACAACCAATAATCTCAGGTGTTTCCAGCAGCACAGGGCAGCTGCAGGAGTCCTGAAAGTGGTGGCTGTATCACACGTAAGCCATTTGCAAAAGCCTCCCACCTGCCTGCTGTTGCTACAAGAACAACATGCCGTCTACTCTTCTACCTCTCATTCCCACTTGAGATCTTTGTCATTGGCAGAATCTAAACAGCAAACTTCTGGTAAAGCTTCTGGGAAATATGGTTTCCAGATCTTGTCACTCTCGTGATTCAGGAATAACACGAGAAACAGAGAAAGAAGAACAAAAAAATGGGCATAAGGACTAAGCGAAAAATACCAATAGTATCCTAATTTTAAGTGGAAATGTGATTCAAAATGATTCCCTGGAATGGGTGAGACTGAAACAGACACATGGTGAGGTAGAATCCGAGTGAGAAGAGTGCTGGAGAAACAGAACCCGAGAGAGAGATTCCCTGGAGGCAGCAGAGGGCCCTAAGAGTGCTTGGGTAGACCAAAGACTGTATGAACCCACCAGGGAAAGACAAGCCAGGAGAAGGGACGTGGCACGTCTCCTGTTACGATCTCTGAGAACAACGTGGTCCAGTGTGTGTGTTAGAACTCCCACTGGAATGTGGAGTATAAATGCAAGGTAGGAAGCACAGTGAACTAGGAGGGAATTAAGCTAACAGAAGGGTTGTACCATAACGTCAACTGATAATTATTGAAAGTGTGCAGCAAACATTCTTTCAGACCAGGCAAAAACTAAAATAGCCTCGATTAGGACAACGGAGTTAGAACCGGAGAGAAAAGGGTGAGAATGTGGAAGGAAGATGAAAAGGACCCTGACAGGTCTTGACCACTGAATGGCCAGCAGGCAGAGAGAAGAAGACAACTAGGTTTCTCCAGGTGGGGGCCTGGGAAACCATGTGCATGGTACTGCTCATTGAGATATGGGGCACAGAAAGGGAAATGAACTTGAGCAGCTATGCCTGGGGCTGCTTTAGCGTGAGACTCATCCAGATCCCTACCTGGAGTGGTTCAGCAAAGGTGGGGATGCTGGTCAGGTTGGTCTCCTCCATTCTTGCTAGACGTATGAGATAGTTCTTACCTGCAAATGGAACTAATAGTACCTGTGTGATTTTGAAGGCGTTCAGAAAAACCATCCATCGTAAGACAAAACAAAACAAAATGGTGCTCTGAGTCTTATTCTCTAACTCACTTTGACGACAGGAATCTATTAGTGCATCACAGAATTAGCCTACAGCGTTAGACCCTTTCACTGCGTGCCTTCCATCAGGGTGGGGTACTGGGGCTGCTACCTCCCGACTCAGCTGGAAGACAGTCCAAGGCATTTCGTTGCTTCTGTTCTCAGAGCTCAGACTATGCCCACTAAGAGTGAAAACTAGAACCTTTGTGTCCTATACCAAGTGGCGATGGCCAGAGAGATATGGGTGTTCCTGGATTAGCAGCAACTTCCTGTGACTTGAGTTTTCTGTCTGCATGGACTTCCTTATTATTTTATATTTTTTATTTTATATCTTTATTACTAACTTGATTATCAAGACCTTACATTCTAAGCCTATTTCTTCCATCAAAATGAGAGGAACTTATTGGATAAAATCATGAGTCCATTAAGATTGAATGGTGTATCTCCATTAAACCATGATTTGCATCATAAAACAGATTAATAAAAATGGAAGCACTCTGTTGGAGAGGAAATATGTAAAAGAATCTTGTAGGGCTATTTGAATGCACACAAAAATAACACTGTTCCAAGCACAGAGAGAGAAAACAAGAGACAGAGAAAGGTATTGATAGAGAAAAAAAGCAGGACTCAGACCTGCAGCCAGTTAAGTGGTGTGACTCATAGCTCTCAGTTTTTGGTAGACAGCTGAAGCCAGAGAACATTCAGAGCTGTAGACAAACAAATTAGGCCTCCTGGTGGAGCAAGGGCTCCCACCGCAACAGAGAGCACTGTAGCGCATATGAGGTCATTATTAGCATGCTGGTGAATAGAGCTCCTGAGAGCCCCGCCCAGCTGAAAACATGGGTTTACAAGTGGTTCCACGTGGATGAAAATATTTCTCATTGCAATCTGTTCCAAAGAATTCAGGAAAACAATCATTTATCAAGAACAACGTCCTGTAGTCTGCAGCATTCTGAGTTGTTTCAAGTCATCAAAGAATGGGTGGGCGGGGGATGAAACATGAACAGTGATTTCTAGAGTTCTCTACAGCTGTAGGATTGGACGGCACCTAAATCGCGCCCCCCCCAGCCTCCCAATTAAACTGACACTGCTTTTATCCACTTCATTTCGTTAAGTAAATATTAAGACCTTTGGCCACAAAAGAGTTTGGAAACCTGTTTGGAAACTGGCTTACAGGGTTGGCATGGGATATCAGAAGGAAATAAGATACGGAAAAAGACGTAAAGACGTGAAAGTAGTGAGCAGTCATATCCCCTAAGAAGGTATCATTCTGATAGTGTGTGCTCAAGCTAGCTTATACCAGCTCACAGGGACCAACTGCCGCCCCCCACTTCAGTTCAGTGACTTCACGTTGGGAGTTTGAAAGTGACCAAGTGGAAATATTTACACCTTTGAAATTGGCACAAGTCACAGATTGGAATTCTTTTTATCCCCCACTTTCCTTCCTCTGTCTCTCTTTCTCTCTTTCTTTCTTTTTGTCCACTTGAAAGCTTGCTATCAAACAGAAAAAAAGAAAAAAAAAAAAAAAGCCCAGGGAAGGTGCAGAAGAGATTTCCTGGTCTTGGCCTTGGCCAAGCAGGAGCCTCAGACGTGGAGGCAGATAATGTCATCCAAAGAACTTCTGACACATCACTCAGCTACCCAGCCTGGGGTTTATTGGTCATTGCTCTGGGAAAGTCCAGGGGGGCAGAGAGAGGGGTAAGGAATAAATTCTTAAAGATCAATTTTGTTTTGTCTGAACTCCTGGGAAGCAGAGAGGGAATAAAAACCACTGGAAACTAATCAAATGTTAATTTTGCCAACAAAATCGCCAAAGCCCTCAGAAGATCTGACCAATGACCTTCTGCAGAGTCAAGCTGGGGACTGAGGGATTTAGAAAGAGGGAAGGAGTTCTGGAAAACACATCTTTGTTATGTAGTCATAAAAATGGTCACAGAGGAGGGACCGGAGGGCTGATATACAGAGGACTGAGTGGTAGGTGTCACACATTCTGTGCGGACCTTTCTCTTTTGACCAAGGGGTTCAGATAAGGAGAGAAGGTGGGAAATCCAAGAAAGCTGGGACTCCAAGGATGACTTTACAGGGCATTCCAACAACTACTCTCTGCTTTCTGGGAGTTCAGACAAAACAAAATTGATCTTTAAGAATTTATTCCTAACCGCCCCCCTCCGTGGCCCACTGGACTTTCCCAGAACAACGACCAATAAACACCAGGCTGGGGAGCTCAGTGATGTGTCAGAAGTTCTTTGGATGATGGTATCTGCCTCCACGTCTGAGGCTCCTGCTTGGCCAAGGCCAAGACCAGGAAATCTCTTCTGCTCCTTCCCTGGGCTTTAGGAGTGCTCCAATAAGCCATGTTCTTCATTCTGATGTGGCTTCCAGCAGGAGGGAGAAGGAGAAGAAACTGTCAGACACCGAGTAAGAAGGGTCTGGAGGACAAGGGGAGACAGTCCCATTCCGCTTGGCAAGGGAAGTTGATTTGTTTGGAGGAAGCTGCTGAGGACAACCTTGTGTCTGCCTGAAAAGCCCTCTAAGTCCCTTTAAGCCACATGGGCTTAAATGTAGGGTATCCACTCAGGGGCCCCATACACAGCACCATGAAGCCAGGGGGCACGTTTTCTATTTTAACCAGCTGCCTTACAACGCTATGTCATTGTCACAGGGCAGCCAAGCATGACAGCGTCAGTGACAGCGCCTGTTCACCTCAATCCTGCAGCCCAAGCTTGAGGGGAGCGCCTTTCCCGCTGGAGGCTGAGGGGCTGCAGAGTCTTTGCGGAGGGTGGCATCTTCTGCTGACGGCTTCATCTGGAAGAAGGAATTTGCTTCCTCTGGAATCACTGACTTAGTTACATATTTAGGAAAAGATTTGGAGTACACAAGGGCAGGATTAATATTCAAAATAGTGAGCAAGGAGTATAATAGGAACAGGGACCAATCAGCACAGCTGCTGGGCTTAGGACGGGGGTGGGCTCCTGGAGACCTGCTGTTGGACTGGCTTTAACCACTCAGATTCTGGACTGTGGGACCCCCTGCCCCAGGGTCCTGCAGCTGGTACTTCTGTGGCTGGGAGGCAGGAGGACACTCAGGGAAAAGCACCAGTCAAGAAATGCTGCGATGTTTTCGCAAACAGTCAGGCCTCCTTGCCCCTGGACCATGCAGGTCCCATGAGTCAAAGGGAAAGTCACACCACTTCCTGCCCGCTTAGTTTGTGTTGCTGATAATCAGGTGCCTGAACGCGTGAGCCGTGGGCTGAAGAACGAGAGTCTTGGTTTACATTTCTCAAATACATGTTCGATTTCAAGTAGGCTTGTTATTTTCATTTCTCTCGTTATCCTTTCCAGTTTTCAAGCGTGCCTTTCAATGTCACTCTGATGACGTCTGTTTATTATCTTCCCCAAACCCGCTATGACACAAGTACCTTTAGTCACAATACTGATTCACACTCAGCGCTCTATGTTTAGCAACTCCCCAAGGAGCATCTGAGTCTGCATTTAGCCCTAAATAGCTACAAATATCGGAGTAGCAGCAGCGTCCTTTCAAAAGCCTTTTTAGGAAGTGTCGCGCCAGGGGTGGCATGACATGCCCGGAGCCACAGGTGTGGACAGCCGTGGCAGAACAGGAAACGGGGTAACCGATCAGGGAAACCCAGTTGTGTACCGTAGAGCATTTCCCCCTGCTTGAGATGGGTTGCAAGGAAACATTTCAGCATGTTTATCTGTCTGCCCAGCCCCATTTAGTGAAAATGATTGCTCTTTGCTTCTCGTTACCATGCTCAAGTGATACTATGGCAACCGGGCTACATAAAAGGGGAAGGAGGGGGCAGGTGCTGCTTAGCAACTTGAAGATGTTTAAAAGGCAAGTACTCATTTTAACAGCAACAGTTTTTAACATGCCAATTTTGAGAGAAAAAAAAGAGAAGAATATTAAAGAAAAGTGAAAGGGACAGAGGAGAAGAGGAGAGCGAGAGAGAGAGAGAGAGAGAGAGAGAGACAGGCAGAGAGACAGGGAGAGAGACGGGCAGAGAGAGACAGG